>JAXCLQ010066152.1:0-15133 GCA_035584115.1 Cedrela odorata | reverse complement strand
ACTGAGGTCACATGCATGCACATATCGATTGTTCAGGAGTCTATTCCGCAAATTTTTAATCTTATCTAGGCTCCCCAACAGCAATTATGCGCCCGAAAATCCATTTCGTGCGTCGCACTTTTGCTGCGTCAAAAACAGAACACGTTCGTCTCCTGTTCTGTTCAGTAGATATAAATAGAAAGTTTTAATTTGAATACATCTGAATAAGTTCCTAGTTGTGGTGATGTCATATGGGACTATGACATTGCATGACTAGTATGCTTGATGTTGCCAAGGATTAGTATTAGATGCTAATAATTGGGTAATGAGTCTTATGTCACTAGAGCATAAACATGAGTAATACATTGGAAAACGTGTTACTGAACATGACCAAACATGACAAATCATATGGGTGATTATCCACATCAATCATACATCACACAGCCATACTAGTATACCACTAGTCCTTTAACCTGAGGTGTCACAGCTACCATCTGCATTGAGACACATCGTTCACTTGTGTATATCGTATCGGGCTAGCCACGTTTGGTGAAAGAAGCTTGCTGGTAATGTGTTCTTGGAGTATAAGGATAGGTGCTGACTAAGATGGAATCTGCTAGTTCAGATATTTGAGCTTGAGATCCTAGGCGGGGATGTCATACATGGGAAATGAAATCTCTAGCCAGAGTACGTGTTTCTGAAAAGGAGTTTTTAGATACACGAATCTCGTTTATTATTTGAAACCCTGTTCCTATGAATGAGTTAGGGGTTTGACGACTTTATGACCCGTACTTGATCGGGAGTCGATAGCAGAGGGACTTTACTATATGCATGTATGACTATATTGATTCATTAGTGTCTGGGGGTTATAGCATCTTGCTAGAGGTTTCATATGATCATTAGAAACTTCATATGCAAGGAATTGTACCGAAGTGATGCGAAATGGTTTATATCTGCTCATGTCCAGTTCACAGTGAACTAAGACAGTCACACACATATGGGTTACTCGTTGATGATGGTTATTACCATATACAATATTTATTAAGTTAGTTAACAATATTGTTACGATACTTGATTGGATGGTAATTTAATTCTTTATGGTAAAGAGTTAATTTTCTAGCCAAGACATGCTAGTACACGTGTGTGTGAAAAATATTTCGATAATAATTCGGATTACATAAATATGATTTACGGACATTTGGAAACTAAAAAAAAATATTTTTGTCATAATGATATTAATAAATAAATTGTTTATTATTAATAATTAAATAATTGTTATATGATCAATTGATTCTTGGTTGACAAATGGCACCATATGAAGTTACCAAGTGTCTTTTTACAATTCATGTTTTAAAGTCAAACATTGTTAAGTGATTATTACATTTAATAATATATATGATATAATATTAAATTGTAATAATTATATTTTATTTATATTGTATAAAATAAAATAAACATTCTCTCTCTCTTAAAATATCTTAAATATATAAATATATATATATTAATATGATTAATATATATTATATATTGAGATATTTTGTTGCATTAATTAGATTAATACAAATTGGACTGGATTTTGGAATCCATCCATAGATAAGTGTCATGTGGAATCCACCTACTTTATTATTGAATAAAGTGCTTGGATGAAGACATGGATACATGACATTCTTGGTTTTAAGAAAACAAAAAATAGGCAATTTGGGTTTTTGAACTCAACACACTTGGAATTGAGAGAAACCAAGCTATTGTTCATCTTCTTCTCCCTTCTCTGCCGAGAACTGCATTGGTGAATGGGTGAGGTTTTTTTTTTAACAAGATCAAAGGGAAAAATAAGAGAATAGAGAGAGAAAGGAAAAAGAGGAAAGGGATGAAAAGTTCATAGGTTTCCTTCTCTTCGACAAACACAAGAACATGAAGATTTTCTAGGGTAGAAAATCTTGTTCTTAAGTTTCTATACACAAATCTGGGTAACCGAAACCCGTCACCAACAACCCGGTGTGTGTGACACGCCACGAAACTAACGAGTGGCTTATTTCAGGATCGACATTAAGGTATGTATACATTACACATGTTAATCATTTGTTTAAATCATTTAAAATGTTAAAATGCATATACTTACATGTCTTGGTCCTTGGGTAAGCCATTCCACACTTGCCGTGTGGCAATAGTGGCTCTTCTAATAGAAGCTTGCTGAAGCAGAGCTTCGTGTAGTGTTTTGGTTGTGAACAAAGGCAAGAACCAGAAGAGAGAGGAAGAGAAAGGCTAGAAAGAGAAAGCTTAGTAAGCTTGGTGAAGCTTAAATCAAAGCTCAAAGATCTCAACCAAGTCAAAACCAGCATCCTCAACACCGATATGTGTGGATACCCAAGGAAGCAAGGCAGTTGCTGTTTCAGATTGCTAGGCCAAAGGTTAGATTTTTCTTGGTTTTGTTTTCAAAACAGAGCATGTTTTGTAGACTGTAACATGCATGTGTGCATGTATAGATCGAAAGGAAGTCTGTTCCGCAGGTTTATGAAGATAACCATAGCTTCCCTGCGGCGGTTGCTCGCCCAGAATTTCATTTCGTTTGTCGCACTTCTGCTGCACATGTAAACAGAGCTTGTTTACAGTCATTGTTTCGTTCAAAATTAACATTACTGATACTATTAATAAGAAAAGATATAGAAATGAACTTAATTCAAAACTTATATGGCATCATAGATTGGGTCATATTGAAGACAAAAGGATTATAAAGATAAGTAAAGGTGGACTGATAAGCCCATTGAGTTCTGAACCCTATCTTATTTATGAATCTTGTCTTCAAGGGAAGATGACCAAATCACCATTTATTAGACAAGGGAAAAGAGCCAATGAAGTTCTTGAATTGATACATACTAATATATATGGTCTATTTAGTAAAATGGCTACAGGAGGTTTCTTATACTTCATAACCTTTACCGATGATCATTCACGGTATTGTTATGTATACTTATTGAAGTACGAATCTGAATCTTTCGAAATGTTCAAAGAATTTAAAGCTGAAATAGAGAAATAGACAAGAAAGAGTATTAAGATTCTACGATCTGATTATAGAGGTGAATATTTAAGTACTAAATTTCTAGAATTTCTTAAAGATAATGGTATACTTTCTCAACTTACACCTCCTTATACACCACAGCATAATAATGTATTAGAAATGAGGAATCGTACTTTATTAGATATAGTATGATCCATGATAAGCTTCACTATTTTACCTATATATCTTTAGGGATATACCTTAAATACCATAATTTACATCTTGAACAGGACTCCATCTAAAGTTATTTCCAAGATACCGTACAAGATATGGTATGGAAAGCTTCCAAGCTTCAACTGTATCAAGCCTTAGGGATGTCCAGCTTATGTTAAATTAGTTAACATTGGAAAGTTGGATACTAAGTCTAAAAATGGTCGATTCATTAGATATCCTAAGGATAGTTTAGGATATTATTTATACTTTCATGCTGATTGAAAGGTTTTGATTAGTAAACACGCATAGTTCCTTAAGAATCTGTTCATTGATGACGGTGGTGTAGGTAGAAAGATTGAGCTTTCAGAGGAGTCTAAAAAGTTTGATGATGATTAACCTCAGATGGATGAACTAGTTCATGTTGATAATTAGTTCGATCTGATCCTCAGTCTTCTATAAACCAAACTCTTCGTAAATCTACTAGAATATCATGCCCTCTTCAGAGATATTATTTCCTTTCTGAAAATGATTATGAATCATTTATGATTGGAGAAGATATGCAGAGGAAAGATCCTAGAACTTATGAAGAGACGATATTAGATATCAACTCTGGAAGATGGCTAAATGCCATGAAATCCAAAATGGAATCCATGTATGCTAACCAGGGTGTGGTCACTTGTTGATCTACTAGAAGGAATTGTTCCTATTGGTTGTAAATGGGTTTACAAACGAAACATTGTTAACGATGGAAAAGTGGAGACTTTTAAAGCTAAATTGGTGGCAAAGGGTTATTACCACACCCCATTTTATACTTTTTTAATCAATCATGATTACATAATGCTACATCATTACATACAAAGAGTATTAAAAATACATGATTCTTAATTGCCTACCACATTATAATTCCTTACACATACATAGTGTTATTTACATAACTAGTTTTAAATCTTGCAATTACTCCATTAATTATCTAATCAAAATTTCTTCGACAGCTAATAACCTGTATACGTCACTTTCCTTCTTTCCTTCATAAATATTATTCTCTGAAAAATAAAGCTTTTACAATAAAGGGTGAGATAAAATCTCAGTAAGTAAACCATGCAAGTTTTTCATATGCCGATGTGATACATAACATATTTATTTCATTTCCAAAGCAATTATATTTGGTCAAATGGATCAATGAATTTTTAAACTCTCTAATAACATATGAATTCATTCATATTTCAAATATTTTCAGAATGACTCAGTCAGTTAGTGTCACCTGCACTTACGATGACCTGGATTCAGAACGTGATCACGTGTTCTGCTTAAAGCGGACATTTTCATATAAATTATAACAGAAACGTACATTGCACATTAAACAAAAATGCACATTGCGCGTTAAACAAAATTCTAAATAGCTCGCAAGTCCCACTTTGACACGAGACCCGGCCAAATCAGAATAAATATTTAACTAACGACTAAAGCCATAACATCATTTTCATTCATAAACATTCACACGTCGACATTATTTTCAATAGTCATTTCATGAATTTGATATCAGCATATAAAACATTCAAAATCTACAATTTTCATATTATTTTCAGACACATGCTCAGATATCATATTATTTCAAAATCAATAAAAATACATGTACGATTTACTTACTACGAAGATAGGGTAACCACTCCCACTAATGATCCTCCCACCTAACTTGATCTTTCTCCTAGATTCTCGTAGCCTAATACTACAAATATATAAATCACGTCTTTTACTATTCAATAAATCAATATAAATATTTTAAATGCTATATTCATGAAATTAGTTTCTAAAATTCTTTAGTTTTACTCACTATCACTAAATTTAACTAACTAAAGTCATTTATTCAATTTTTTAACAATGAATTTTTGTAACAAACTCATGCTAATTTATATTTTCAACTATCCTAAATCTACACATTTTCGCCTAAGCAACTAAATATGGTTTTGATCTAAATACTGTAGCAAAAATATTGTTCACAACGGATTACTGTAGTAAAAATACTATTTATACCAGAGGCTGTAGCTAAAACTATTATTATGCAGATTAAAACTACAGTAACTGTGCAAATTAAAACTACAGTGCAAACAGTTATTGTTCAAATTGAAATTACTGTAGCAATATTCAAAATACTGTAGCACCTTCAAAATTACTATTTACCCGAGAGAAAAACACTCTAATTTCTTTTCACTCACACCTTAATCAATATCAAATCAACCCAATACTATATTTCTTACTCAATTTCACACAATTTAACGTTTCCTACAGAAAATTAACTTTAATTTCGCCAGATAAACAGCAATTTTGATTAAATTAATGCTAAAAATAAAAAATTAAGCTCCTAATAGGTTATAAAGCTTACCGATAATTGAAATTTGAAAAAAAAAATCGCTCGAATTTGGAGTAATTTCACTGAAATTTGAGAAAGAAATGAGAGAAAAGGGTTATCGGAAAAATGAAAAAATGAATATGAGTCAAGGGAAGAAGATGGCCAAAAATGTTTTATTTTGGTATGTAAAATATCAATTAGCCCCCTATTTTTCAAAATTATAAAAATAACTTAAAACTTTGAAAATTTTTCATTTTAATCCCAACAATAATTAATTCAAGCACTATGTCTTTAATCCCAAAAAGCTAATTTTAACCCAATTTTATGAAATTAGATTTGAATCTAAACAAATAACACCATTCTGAGTCCAAAATTTAATTATATACCCAAAATTCTAAATTATATGAAATTTTAATTAATCAAATAACATCAAATTATTCGATTAAATTTTCTAAATAATACAGATACTACAGTTACAAATTTTTAAAATTGCGGACGTTACAATTCTCCCCTTCTTACAAAAATTTTGTTCTCGAAATTTGATAAGTGTCTTAATCATCACGTATAATTTAATTAGTATCTATTGCATTTACTTATAATAATCATCTTATGAAATCACCACAATGCAAGTAATTGAACTTGCGCACTTGATTAAACTCATTGCAATTACCACTACAATTCAAAATGTATGGTAACTTAACCAAATTAATATATAATTAATGAACCTATTCTTCTAATATATATTCATTAATGGTTGTAACAAATGTTATTCCTAATAATTCATACTTCAACTGAGCAACTCCAATAGCCAGTTCCATAAAACCGAGCAATCTTAAATCATAGATCTTATTTATTTATAGTCCAATCGTTATATTTAAGTTTAAAGTCTACTCAATCTCGATGCTTAAACTTTATTGTCATCATCCCTTATTGTAAAATATAACATTATCATCCCTTATTCTACGATACAATAAAACTTATAAATAACTTCTATAAAATTCTATGTACTACAAATTGACTAAGGTGAATATAACATACAACAAGTACGTTATATATATATATATATATATCTAAATCTAAGATATCAGAGTCTTTATAATATAATTTAACTTTATTCTAAGAGACTTAATCCTTTAATATTCAACCATTGTCCCATCATAATGTCAAAACATATTTACTAATATATTGAGTAATATATATTACCTATGCGAAGAATTCCAATAGTTATAAACCATTAAATATAGTTAACGTTCAACTTTTACATCAAGAATTATTATGCATCGTTATCTTCGCTAACCTCTACTTATAGAATGCATAATATCATACTTAAACTTTCATAACATATAAGTAAGATTCTTTATATATACAAATATTAATTCTCAAATGGTACACTATAATATGGTATTTTTGATATTTTTAATATAAACTTCTAACCATCTCATTCATCTCACTTAATAATTGTATATTTTCAATTCGATTTAGCCTATAATATTTATTGTAACAAAATTATTATTTAACTTAGAAACATCCAATAATAACTTTTTTCATTCAAATTATTAAACTAAGTCACCAAAACTATTTGCTGGCACTTTTGTTCTCAATCTACTCCATGTTTTAAAATAATATATGTATAAAATATTAAACCTTAAAAATTAAATAACATACTTATTATAATACCCCATAATTTCGCCATATAAACTCTAAAATCAGTTACAAACTAATGTATCTATATACTACATATCAAATCATACAAAGTAGTATCAATCTTAACTATCTCTTTAATTGGTTTAAATCTTTTCAAAGCTACGTACATGTATATTCAATATTATCTTAATCATCAAACAAAATAGAATTTCAACACTTTAAGTGAATACAATACCAACTTACATGTCCTTTCAATCTCATTAAGATAACTTCCTTAATATAAAAAGTTTTTATTAAAATAAGACTCGAGTTATACTTAGTAACTAAATCTTTCTTTTATTAACTTCGAATAACTCTTTTGTAAATCGTCTTATCCATATAATCAATATTCATTCAGTTACAAACCCCATCAATTTTATCAAGTCTACTATCATAAATCTTTACATATAAAATTCAATATCATTACACATACTAAAATATTCTCATTAAATTCTTAATTGAAATCTCTTAAATAACTTACCAGATAATATTCCTTCATAAATTGTCTTTGATGTATATATATATATATATATTTTTTTTTTTCAACTATGAACTTTGTCTTCCAACTATTATGGAGATAAACATATCTTATACTTGTAGAATTTTCTAATCGTACTCATTAATCATTGAAAATTTATTGAACAAAATATATGAATATAAATTCTTAACTTAGGAAACTATGTATCCCTCTTCATGTATAACATGTCAGCAACTATTTCAAATCTTTGTAAATCTAATTCAATTTAGAATATCAATTTCACACTTTAAAGAAAATTGACATATTTCTTAAGCACCCTTAGCCTTCATCTAGAAATAAAATTTTATTACTTCTATAATCTTAAATTTCTTCTTCATCATACTTTTTCAATCTCCTCGTAAATTTTCTCATATAAAAACATAAATAAAATCTTACATCCAACTCATATATTTACAACTTAGGTTCAATTCTCAATCAATGAATTTTAATTTTCGATAATCAATTCTTATAAATTTCATAAAACAAAATTCTTATTTCTCATTGTTTCTTATAAGAATAAATAAGATTTGGATTTTATTTTTAATCATAAACTAAACTTATAAATAGCCTTATATCAAAAGTTATTTAATAATATAGTCCAATATAATTCATTTCACAAAGATCATAAATTTCCTTTCTAATTCTAATATAAACTTAAAATAAAAATTTTAAATCTTTCTTTAACATTTTATTCATAATGAATAATTACAAAAATATTTGAGAAAGGAGAAATACCTTTCATGACCGAATTATGATCCTCAACATCTTGTTTAGTTCTTTTATACATTTTTCCTTTGATTCGTTCACTTATTTTATTTCCATTTAAGACTCCTACTTGCTGAAGAAAATCTTTTAAGCACACAAAGGGACTACAAATCGTAGCACACTTTTTAGGAAGAATAATAATTATTAATCTATTTTTGATAGCCTTCTTAATCTATTTACGATAGTCTTCAGCTATCATAAATATTTTCTAGAATCAAAATTCACAGATAGTTAATCTAATTAGAATAAAATTCTACATACCTAAAAACTTAATCTATAGTAGAGGGAAACTATTAGCAAGACTTCTACTACAGCAACTAAAAGCCACCAAGGACACCGATTTCTTACTTAAATAATGAATACATATGCAACATAGACAATAAAGTTGTAAAACTAGTAACATAGTCCCCTGCGTTATTATTCCATCAATTCTGTATCAAATAATTTATTTATAGGATAAATTAAATATGGGATATCCTTTATGCTTCTCGAGCTAAGCAATAAACTCTCTCAATATATTTATCAAGCAAAATATCAAGTAATAACACCTCTTTGACTAGTTTTAACCTTTTATGTGTTAGACAATACGAACATCAACCTTGATAAAACTATAAATACCTAACAAAACAACAACTCTCCACCCCCCGTCCTGACACATACAAGGATCCAAAAAGATGATCAATTACCTAAATTTTTTTTTTCTTGTGTCATCTATAAACATAGATCTCTCTACCCCCTAACACCTCATTGAATCAAATTCAATAGCATCGTCACCAATTTGCATCACATATTCACGTGTAGATAAATTCAAAACATTTCCTCCATTTTCTTTAATGACCAACACATAATTTGGCACATTAACAACTAAACTCAGAAGTAATACACTCCAAACATCTGGTTCAACCTGATAAAACTCTTAATACACAACTACCCAATATAACAACTTAAATTCCAATGAAAAAGTGCTAATTCTACTAAAACCAATCATTTTCCCCAATCTCAAGTTCTCCATTTCTTTATACATTCAACAATAAACTCAATTAGCCTACAAAATATTCAAAACATACCATACACAAGCTAATCAAATCAAAACAAAATATTATTTAAACTCAAGTGAGTCTAGCTGAGCTGTTTCGACAATTGGCTTTTTCCAAGTAAAATTGGTCCAATTCATTATACACTTAACATAATTATAGTAAAAATAAAAATAAAAAAACTAAAAGACTCTTAATTTTAACACCAATGGAAATCAAATCACAAATTAAAAGATTTATGAGATCAGAGAGAGTAATTAAGTTTTCTACCTCTCCATGCCTTATTCCTTTTCATTCCTAGGGGAGGAATTCTGCCAAATGACCCGAACTCCTTGCCCCTTCCTCCTATCCCTCAATATCTTCACCTAACACCTATCCATATCATAGGTATTATAATATCTCATCTTCCAATACATACGTCTCACTACTAATTTGTTGCCATTAACACTCTTTTCATACACCCCGCATTCCTATGAGGGGTTTTTTTTCTCTTTTTTTTTTCACTTCTTCGGTCGCTCATGGACTCGGATCGATATGAGAATAACGGAGAATGATTCTTGCTAGTTTCGCTCTCTTCCTAGTAATATACAACTTCCAAGTCCTTTACAAGAGCTCCACCAATCATACCATTTTCACCTTTATTTATACTAATCCATTAATCATATTTTGTCCTTACCATAACTACAAATCAAAACCAAACAAGAAAAAATCCATAAAATTATCATAAATATACCGAAGTTAAAACTACACCAACTAAAAAATTTTGCTTAGCAATATTTATTTATTTAACTAATCAAATTTTACAAAATCCTAACTTGAGCTCTGATTTGCAATTTATCGACACTTTTAGGTCTTGGTATCGATCTATTAATTTAAAATTTTGGTTCTGAAAATTTCATTTACACCAAGTATCGATACATTTGCCTTCATGTATCGATCCCTTCTCCTTAAAATATTGATATAGGTGAGTTCGTAAATAATTTTGAACTCTTTAACTTACAAAGTATCGATCCTTTCTTTACATGTATCGATTCTTTCTTCGCGTGTATCAATACCCACTTCACGTGTGTCAACACTTTCTTCACATGCATCAATACTGTATTCACACGTATAAATACTTTCTTCTCTGTCCCTCATTGCCATAATTATATTTTCTCATCAATTTTCTGAATTTCAAACATTGGTTTTCTTATTAATCCGAATGTTTATATATTCAAAATTTTCAGTCATTCCTAATATCTAAGAACCTCCAATCATTATCTAATCACTTAGAGTCCACAAAACCTCAAACCTTAACTCTGATACCACTAAATGCCACTCTCCATTTCAAACTTTCTTAATCAATCATGATTACATAATACTACCTCATTACATACAAAGAGTATTAATAATACATAATTCTTAATTGTCTACCATATCATAATTTCTTACACATACATAGAGTTATTTATATAACTAGTTTTAAATCTTATAATTAGTCTATTAATTATTTATAATCAAACTTTCTTCTACACCAAACCACCTGTATACGTCTCCTTCCTTCTCCTTCAAAATATTATTCGCTAAAAAATAAAATTTTTACAATAAAGACAGATAAAATCTTAGTAAATAAACCATGCAAGTTTTTCACATGTCGATGTGATACATAACATATTTATTTCATTTCCAAAGCAATCATATTTGGTCAAACGGATTAATGAATTTTCAAACTCTCTAATAACACATGAATTCATTTATATTTCAAACATTTTCAGAGTGGCTCAGTCAGTAAGTGTCACGGTGACCCGGGTTCAGAACATGATTATATGTTCTACTTAAAGTGGACATTTTCATATAAATTATAACAGAAACGTGCATTACGTGTTAAACAGAATTCTGAATAGCTCGCAAGTCCCATTTTGACATGAGACCTGGCTAAGTCATAATAAATATTTAACTAATGTCTAGAGCCATAAAATCATTTTCATTCATAAACATTCACACATTGCAATCATTTTCAATAGTCATTTCATGAATTTGATATCAGCATATAAAATATTCAAAATCTACAATTTTCATATTATTTTCAGACACATGCTCAGATATCATATTATTTCAAAATTAATAAAAATATATGTACGATTTACTTACTATGAGGGGAGGGTAACCACTCCCACTAATGATCCTCCCACCTAACTTGATCTTTCTCCCAGGTTCTCGTAGCCTAATACCACAAATATATAAATCACATCTTCTACCACTTAATAAATCAATATAAATATTTTAAATACTATATTCGTGAAATTAGTTTCTAAAATTTCTTAGTTTTACCCTTATCACTAAGTTTAATTAACTAAAGTCATTTATTCAATTTTTCAACAATGAATTTCCATAACTAACTCATGCTAATTCATATTTTCGACTATGCTAAATCTACACATTTTTGCCTAAGCAACTAAATACGATTTTAATCTAAAAACTGTAGCAAAATACTATTCACGACGGATTTACTGTAGTAAAATACTGTTTATGCCGGAGTACTATGGCTAAGATATTGTTCATACAGAATTTACTATGCAATAGTTACTGTACAAATTAAAATTACAGTGTAAACAGTTACTACTTAAATCGAAATTACTGTAGAAACATTCAAAAATACTATAGCACCTTTAAAATTACTGTTCACTTGAAAGAAAAACGCCCTAATTTCTTCCCATACACACCCCAATCAATACCAAATCAACCTAATACTATATTTCTTACTCCAATTTAACACAATTTAATATTTCTTCCACAAAATTAAGTTTAATTTCATAGGATGACCAGTAATTCGATTAAATTAATGCTAAAATTCTAAAAATTAAGCTTTTAATAGGTTATAAAGCTTGCCACTAACAGAAATTCAAAAGAAAATTGCTCAAATTCAGAGTAATTTGACTGGAATTTGAGAAAGAAATGGGAGAAAAGACTTTTCGAAAAAATGAAGAAATGAATACAGGTTAGGGGAAGAAGATGGCCAAAAATGTTTTATTTTGGTATGTAAAATATCAATTAGCCCCCTATTCTTTTTAAAATTAAAAAAATTACTTAAAACTTTGAAAAAAAATTTATTTCAGTCCCAATAAAAATTAATTCAAGCACTATGACCTTAATAATAAAAATCTAATTATAACCCAATTTTATAAAATTAGATTTGGATCTAAACAAATAACACCATTTTGAGTCAAAAATTCAATTATTTACCATAAAATTCTAAATTATATGAAATTTTAATTAATCAAATAACATCAAATTATTCGATTAAATTTTTTAAATATTGCAGATACTACAGTTACAAATTTTTAAAATTACAAGTATTACAGTTATAATCAGAAACAAGGTGTTGATTTTGATGAAACCTTTTTGCCTATAACCATGTTGAAATCCATTCAGATATTACTTGCTATTGCAGCTTATTATGATTATGAGATCTAGTTGATGGATGTAAAGACAACCTTCTTTAATGGTTTCATTGAGGAGTCCATGTATATGGAACAGCCTATTGGATTTGTTGCCTCTGTTGATAGTCATAAGGTTTGTTAGTTGCATAGATCCATTTATAGGTTAAAGCAAGCTTCTAAAAGCTGGAACATATGATTCAATGATACAGTCAAATCATTTGGCTTTATCAAAAATGTTGATAAACCGTGTGTCTACAGAAAGGAGAATAACAGTGCCATCACATTCTTTGTATTGTATGTAGATGACATATTACTCATAAGAAATGATGTGGGCATGTTATCTATGACTAAATTATGGTTGTCAAATGTTTTCTCCATGAAAGACTTAGGAGAAGCGACCTTTATTTTAGGTATTCGCCTCTATAGAGATAGAGCAAAACCAACGATAAGTCTTTCCTAGAGTCTGTACATAAATAAAGTATTAAAGAAGTTTAGTATATATAGCTCTAAGAGAGGTGCCTTACCCTATAGTCATGGTGTACATCTCTCGAGAGAGATGGGACCTAAGACTGAAGCTAAGTGGCAGTGTATGCAAAAGATTCCTCATGCTTCAGCAATAGGTAGTCATATATACGTCATGCTCTGTATTAAACCTGATATAGCATATGCTGTAAGTATTACGAGTCAATATCAAGCAAATCTTGGAGAATAACATTGAACTACGATCAAAATGATCCTTAAGTACTTGAGAAGAACTAAAGATTTAGTGTTGACCTTTGGGGGAAGTGAGTTAAAACTTTAGGGTTACACTGATTCTGATTTCTAATCAGATGTGAATGATAGAAAGTCTATTTTTGCATTTATCTTCATATTTAATTAAGGTGTTGTCTATTGGAAGAGTTCCAAATAGACTACTATAACTGACTCCACTATAGAAGCTGAATATATCGCTACTTCTGAAGCTGCGAAAGAGGTTGTTTGGATCTGTAAATTCGTAACAGAACTTTGAGTGGTTTCTTCCATAGTTGACCTAGTAGCTTTGTACTGTGACAATAATGGAGCCATAGCTTAGGCTGAGGAGCCGAGGTCTCATTAGAAGTCTAAGCAAATTTAGAGAAAATACCACTTGATTAGAGAGTTTATAGCGGATAAACATCTAGTAGTGCAGAAAACCCCATCTGTAGATAACGTGGCAGACCCATTGACTAAGCTGATGACACAGCAACAACTGGATAACCATTTACAGATGATGGGTATTGGATACCATGGTGATTGACTCTAATACAAATAGGAGTTTTTTGGAGATATGCCCTAGAACCAATCGTGTCATATGGTTCAGGGATATCATTTTTTGTATATTATATATTTCTGTAATTAATTTTAAATTGTTTATGATTAATAAAATGGCATTTTATATCATTTTACATTTACAGTTGCTTTAATAAATAATTAATGCAGAATTAGATCCCATAATGCATTATAATGTCAAGACTCTATCTGCAAAGAGTTGTAAATATGAGTAAAGAGTTTTGATTTGAATACATCCGAATCAGTTCCCGGTTAAGATGATGTCATATAGAACTATGACATTGTCTGACTGGTATGTTTAATGCTACCAAAGATTAGTATTGGATGCTAATAGTTGGGTGACGAGTCTCATGTTACAAAAGCATAAACATGGGTAATACGTTAGAGAACATGTTACTGAACATGACTAAATCTAACGAATTACATGGGTGATTATTCACAATCAATGATATATTATATAGCCATACTAGTGTACCACTTGTCCTTTGACTTAAGGTATTATGGTTGCCATCTGCATTGAGGCACATCGTTCACTTATGTATATCGCACCGGGCCAGCCACGCCTAGTGAAAGAAGCTTGCTAGCAATGTGGTCTTGGTGTATAAGGATAGGTGATAAGGTTTATAAATAGTAATAGTCTTAAGGTATGGCATCATCAATGAAGAAGTTATTTGGTTCGAAAGCCAAAGAGTCGTGTAGGACTATAAGATCTAGAGAAATAATGTCAAAAGTAAATAATTTTAGCCAAACTATAGCCAAAGATAGACTACCTTTTGTTTCACCTGATAGTATTTATAAAATAGGAACTTTTGATTTTAAAACAGCTTATTCAATTAAAGAACATGAAGAAACTTTATCATTACAAAATGAATT
>JAXCLQ010066091.1:0-15139 GCA_035584115.1 Cedrela odorata | reverse complement strand
GTCATTTTATACCATATTTTTTCGGCCCGCTGATCCGCTTTCGTGGAGTTAAATCGTGAAGGTGCATGAGACGCCGTCGTTTCTTTCTTCCTTGGATCGGGTATATAACTTTGGCCCACAAAGTTATGGGCAAATTTCGGGTGTTATCAAAGCAGCGTGCTACTGCCACCGCAATTATAACTATCATCAAAGATGTCCCACCTCTGACCCAATATCTCCATGTGTCATTTAATCAACGGACCCAAACTCGCGGTGCACGCACGCACGCACGCACTTCTGTTTAAACGGGAAACAGCAACACGTGCCACGTGTGCTTCCAACATTGCAATGGTACTGTGTAATGCCACGTGTCCATTATGTGCTGTATTTACTTTTGACAGTTAGTTAATTGAGAACGGCGTGTTTTCTCGTAGTGACGAATCTGCCCTTAATATCAGCAGTATTTATAAAGATTATGGCGAAGATCATAATAGAATTACATAGATGTCATTTTAGGGTTAACTTTTAATATCTTAGATCACACCCCCATTATTTAAAAAAAATATTCCTTTCACCTTTTAATAATCACTAAAATTATATTAATATTTTTAATTAAATTATAATAAATAAGTAAAGACAAATTTATCCTTAATTTTTTTTTTCATTTAATAATATAAAATAATTAAATAGTCCTATTATTTAAAATAATTAAGTTATTTATACATTGTTTATTAAATAGAACGAGATATTTAAAAATAACCCTCATTTTGTTTTTATTTATTTTCTATACCAAGCACCGACAAAATAAGAAATAATTGGAGATAATTCCCGCAGGAATAAATAATAAAAGTTTTAGCAATAACCAAGAGAAGTTTCGGTTTGAGATTTTGGCTTTGCATTGTCATTAATACATATTATCCGAACGATTCGAAGCGGTTACTCATTTTAAAATTACATGATTCAATGACAATGATAGTAATCAGTTACCAGTTTTACGGTAACGCTGGGCTAATTAATGCCTTTCCATTTGTGCTTGCTGCCAGGGTGTGAATTATGAAAGCGACAAATACAAGCTTGAAAATGGCGATTATGGCTGCAAAATTGATGGAGTTGAAGGGTATTTAAATTTTCTTCTATCTAATTAGTAATTTAATGCTGTAGTTTCCTTTCTCTTTTATGTCTGTTGTGTTTTCCCTCTTTTGTAGAAACTAATGAGTATTTCCAACGCTGTTGCTTTTTTTACCTGTTTTGAATACAAACGCAACAATGTCACACTCTCAATCCATTTTCTTTCTTTGTAATAACCTCCAAAACAGACAACCCTTTGTTTTGTTTTTTATTTATCTTTTTCCCCTTTAAACTTGAAACAACAAACATTGTTCACATTTCCCTTCATGTTATTCTCACTTCATTTTGTCTCTCTTTTTTTTTTTGTAGTCTCAAAGTTCCGTTGCTCAAAAGGGTATGCATGCATTTTAGCAAGCAATGAAGTCGACGAAAGGTTCGTTTTCTGAACAAATTCTATCTCCCAGAAGAAAGGTAGTTTCTGGCTTTGGTTTGGGTGTTGCTGCTACTGTCGTTGTATTTGTTGTGCTTTTGCTTAGCAACTCTTTGAAGGCTCCTGCGGGTACTCCTTTGTTTCAAGGATTTAATATTGTTAGCGTTAATGCTTCTCGTGTTGCTTCTTGGCCTTTTTATTTTTCAACTTCTGTATCAAATGATAGTAGTACTACTAGTAATAAGCAAGTGAACAGCTCTGTGGATTTGATCAGCAAATCCCAAGAAGCAGATGTGTCCAGCGTTGCTAATGGGATAACCGATTTGTGGAATTTGACTGAGAAGGTTGGCAATGAAAGTTTTGGTGTTAAAAAAGGAAGTATTCGACAGATGATCTATGAAGCAAATGGTTCCGTTGTTGCTGAAAATGGAAACATTTTGGATTCTAATGTGGAAAAGGCAGTTCTGGAGAAGAACCGTTTGGCAAATCTTTCTGAGATAACAAACAATGGAAGCTTGCTTAGTGAAAAAGGACAGATTTGTGGGAACTGTCTTGTTGTCAAGGGAGATGTGAACTCGAAGGAAACTATTGAACGTGAATCTGTGAATAATACTAGTGATGTGAATAGCAAGGTTTCAGAAAATAGCAATGTTAGCAATTTGTCTGGAGATGGAGGAAATTCAACTGCCAACAATGATATCAGAATCTCTTATTACGATTCTCAACAGACGAAGACGCGTGGAAGTTCTTATGACAAGTGTGATATATTTGATGGCAGATGGGCGAGAGATAACTCAAAGCCATATTATCCTGCAGGTTCATGTCCTTACATTGACAGGGATTTTGATTGTCACCTTAATGGGAGGCCAGATGATGGATTTGTAAAATGGAAATGGCAGCCCAATGGATGTGACATCCCAAGGTAAAATCTTTGTCCTTTCTTTCTCTATTTCTTTCTCGTTTTTTAGTATAGTTATACTTAACTACGTATAGTTTATGGAACTTAGAAAAATCGAAAACAAGGTTTTGACTAATTAATTCTTGTTGAATGCACTCATTCTTTCATCTCTTACAATGATTCTGTAGTCAATGAAACTGGTTGAAAAGGCTTAATTGATAACAACATGCCGCAATTGGCTATTATCTTATTTAATTTTTGATCAATTGTTTAGGTAGTGAAGAGCATAAAATGGGTTCAACATCTTATTTCCTTAAGTGAAATATTTAAACGCTTCTTAATTAAATTTGAATAATTGTAATCTTTTGGAAGTGGATGAATGGCCAGATATTTACAATGTTATGATCTTTAAATTGTGTCTGAAAAAAGACCAGATATCTAAGTTGTTGATCTAGGTTTGAATGAGATTAAATTCCTTGCACTTTTGTTGGGGATATTAGTTGGTCAGTAGACAAAATCCATTGATGATTCTATAATGTGCTAACCTCCTTTTTTTATGCTGTGTGGTTTGAGTAAGAATGTAGATCTTATTTCTTGACACTTTGTCAATTATTGTTCTCATCCAGTTTGAATGCAACTGATTTTCTGGAGAGATTGAGAGGCAAGAAACTGGTATTTGTGGGAGATTCACTGAATAGGAACATGTGGGAGTCTCTGGTGTGCATCCTCCGTAATAGCATGAGAAACAAGAAAAGAGTCTATGAGATTTCTGGAAGGAGAGAATTCAAAAAGAAAGGTTTTTATGCTTTTAGATTTGAGGCAAG
Organism: Cedrela odorata; assembly: GCA_035584115.1. Classification (NCBI taxonomy): domain Eukaryota; kingdom Viridiplantae; phylum Streptophyta; class Magnoliopsida; order Sapindales; family Meliaceae; genus Cedrela; species Cedrela odorata. The sequence goes on along the minus strand of JAXCLQ010066091.1, from coordinate 11,940 downwards.
TTTCAGCAGAATCCTTCACTTACAGTAAGAAAAACTTTATTTTATATGCTAACAGGCAATTTTCCTGTAATTGTAGGACTACGATTGTACTGTGGACTTTGTTGGTTCTCCGTTTCTTGTTAGAGAATCATTTTTTATTGGCAAAAATGGATCGATCGAGACACTAAGACTGGATTTGATGGACCGTACAACCTCAATGTATCATGATGCTGATATCATTGTCTTCAATACAGGTCATTGGTGGACCCACGAGAAAACTTCTAGAGGGTGAGTGTCATCAATCTGTTTATCATATTGTCTACACCTTCTGTTATGGTATTACATAATGTTGAGTTCATGGATTGAGTTAAATATTGTTGTGCTACCTTGCTTCTCAATGTCTTACATGGCATATGATGCTTCATTCTTTCATTTAACAGTTTGCACTGCCAATCAAGTGACTGAAGCTTTTTCTTTTTTTTCCTTTTTGTCATTTTGCGGCCGCACAGAGAAGACTATTACCAAGAAGGTAATCATGTGTACTCAAGACTGAAAGTATTAGAAGCATATAAGAGGGCGCTCACCACTTGGGCAAGATGGGTTGACAAGAACATCGATAGTAATCGAACTCAGGTGTTCTTCCGAGGATATTCAGTCACCCATTTTAGGTATAGCACTTTCTGTCTCTCCTGTTTGCCTCACTTGTGAATGAACATCCTGTGTGCTTTCCATTGTTTTGTTCTTAGATATTTTTGTTCTATTAGACTTTTTAGATAATCTAGATTGGTATGTATTCTTTGTAAGCTTGACTCTCTTCTCTGTGGATTGCACACCTTGTCTCACAGTTGAATAAACAATTAATTTTGACTATCATGTAGTTTTGTCAAGAATACTCGTTTATGGAACCTATACTTAAAACTGAGAGTATTGTTCAATGCTATTTACATGTAGTTCCCTGGATCTTGGCATATTTTGTCTGCTCTGCTTCTTTGAGTTATCTGTAATGGAAGAAATTTTGTACATGTTGATAATAATTTAGTGCATTATCCTTAAGCGTATGCATTATCATACAAGGACCAAGAGTATGAAAAGAGTAAGTTATATGAGGTGTTCATTTTCTTTGTCCATTTGATATGCAATTGAAAAAAAAGTGTTTGAAGTGTTTTGTGTGATTGCAGAGGCGGGCAATGGAACTCAGGAGGACAGTGTCACAAAGAAACTGAGCCAATCTTCAATGAAACATACTTAGCAAAGTACCCTTCAAAAATGAGAGCTTTGGAGTATGTGCTTAAAGAAATGAAAACTCCGATAGTATATATGAACATTAGTAGGCTTTCGGATTACAGGAAAGATGGACACCCTTCCATATACAGGAGGGAATACAAACCCGTAACGGAACGAACTGCCACTGAACATGCTCAAGATTGCAGTCACTGGTGCTTACCAGGGGCCCCAGATACTTGGAATGAATTGTTATATGCTTCACTCCTGAAGGCTGGAAGGGGATCTTGGAAAAGCTGAACAGACTTGTATACAGACTAGCATTACATAGTAATTTGTTAATTGTTTTTATTCTTCCAGCCTCCTATTCGTGTGAATTGCAAAATTTTCAGTTAGGCTTGCAATGTTATGTTGAGTTTGTGCAAAGAAGCAGATGTAGAGTTGCAAATCAAATATGTATATGCACACTTCAAATTACAGACAATACATGAAGTTTACCATTTATTTGAAGACTGACAGAATATGTGGGTCTGTTTTCAAGTTGCAGTTCTAATTAGAACTAGACATTTTTAGTTCTATTAGTGAATAACCAGGTTGGAGGCTAACGATAATGTCTACATTTCCTGCTGTAGATTTGAAACCCACTTGGGATTAGATTACAGTATGATGCTACTTTTTGTAAAACTCAGTTATGCAGTCACTATTTGTGTGTGTTGGCTTCTTTCATGTAACGGCGAAAAAAAAAGGTAAATTGCCGCGATTTGGAACTTATTATGATGTAAAGAATATATTAATGCATTTGCACAAGCATGTGATCATGAGTTTACTCCCAAACACAGTCGGGCAACAAAAAGATGGATCATGGAGAAAAACAGAGTAAATTTAAAGTATAAATTAATCTGCCTCTTTCCCAATAAAAAGGGTGTGGGCTTATGTCCCAACGGCCTATAAATTCAGCATTATAGAAAACAGCGCAACCTTCAATTATTTCATGATACAACACGTGTGGAAATGTCTACGCACAATCAGTAATAAGAGAAAGAGAGAGAGATAGAGAGACGATGATCACATCACTGAATTATTATAAACTGATTTGCAGAAACTGATCAGCGAGCAAATCGAACTTGCTTAGTTTCTGCTTACATATGTATTTATATATAACACAAACTTTTATTTCCATTCCTATGCAAGAAACTACAATAATAATATTACATAGGAGACTAGAAGAAAGCCATAACAAGATTCAATAGCTGTGCCCATTGCCGATTTGTGACTTGCCGGTTTGCCATGCATTAGCCAAAACCTCTGCCAGATTTCAAGGCTGCTTCTTTCTGTGTGATAGACTCAGCTGCTAACAAAGCTAAAGGCTAAAGCACATACAAACTGTTACAATTTTGGAGGGGAAGGATGAGGATGAGGATATAATAAATACCCCTCGCTCCAAACCTCCATGCTTTTCAATCTAAGAGCCATGAAATGATTCTTCCCAAAAGACTTCCATGCGTATCAACTTCAAGAAATCGATAGGCTGGTTTATATGATATCAGATCTCCAATGGGGCTCTTATCAAAGCTAAGTGGAGAAGTTAGTATCTAGCCATTCGCTTTAAATAGCTGATGAACAAATGGGGAATCTCAACTAGAATCAGAGTAATGGGCAAATCCATCCATCTACTCGCTCATCCAAAATAACCCTTACTTTTTCTTTAATAATAATCTCACCATTAAAAAGTTGCTAACTGGGTATGGTTGAAAAGTTTCCAATAATTTGCACTTGTCCCCATTAGATGACTATCTTGCCCTTCACCTACTGACCATCCATTTTGAGCTTGCTATACATATAAATCCTTTGCTTTTGGAGCTTGTCATACATATATGCAAAAAACTGGCAGCATTTATTATGAACTTAAGCTTCTAATAGATTAGAAAATAATCTTACCCAGCAAGAGATATATTAATAAATCACTCAACAATCACACTGCAATTTAGGACAATGAATTTCTTGAATATTCTGCAACCATCAAAGGATATTAATGTAAATATATCCCAAAAAAATGGCAGCCAGACCAGTTTTTTGTTGGCGTTTGTAACTTTAGATTGTTGGACTCTTCTAACTTTTTGTATTGCATCAGTGGATGCACTAACTCATGCTCATCTGCAACTTTTATTCAACTCCAAATCCTTGTGATTTGTCCACTAATCCCATTCTTTTTGTGGGAGCCAACCCAGTTTAGTTTATTTTAAGTTAGCCATTTGACATTTTTATTTTACTTGGCTTACAATTAATGGTTAAAACCCATCTAACAAACAAGGCTCCTTTACATATGTCAAAATGGCAAAAACTGAAACATACATGAGCCAATATTTGTCTCCTACACCTAGCCTAGCCGAAGCCAAAACCTTGTTGATCAACTACGATCTCCTTAACTGCTTGCTTTCTTCGTGATTATGATTTTAAAGGCAATTTTATACTGTTCCCATTATCTTCAAGAAGTGAAGCGTGTCATCACCTCCGTGGCTATCTGTTTTGAAGTGGAAAAGTGAAGTTCATGGCTTTAAGCCTTTAATAACTTATAAATCATGCACAGTCGGTTATTATTATTACTTTGTCTTTGTCAAGTTCTTCTATATATCTCTTAGCTTTCTTAGTCTTAATAGATTTGGTGAAAAAGGCAGGTGGCTGTCCCCCTCAGAAACGCACCCAATTGTAACAGTTAGACTATCCACTCATATATGCATGCTTTTAATTATTTGCCTGACTGCCTTTTTCTTTGATGCAAACAATTGATTATCACTTTTAATATTTTTCTTTAGATAGAGTATCTCACTTACACTTTGCTATATGTTTAATTATTTCTTCTTTTCGCTCTTAGAATTGTTGACACTAACATCATCTTATTGTAGTGACATTGAGATAGCAATGAATAGTTTTCTTTTCTTGAATAATAAATTATAGCCATTATTATAAAAGAAGCTTCCACTTATGGTAAGCTGGGGAAAAGGTGGAATATGATATCAGTCTTTCATTCATTCGTATTAGTTTTCATGAAATGACTGAAGAGACAATTAATTGTAACGTAGTCTTATTTGGTAACGACTCTAGTTTTGAAAAAACGCATTTATCCTTGAAAATTGATTCAATTATGCATCTACTTGTCATCTGTGTAATCATCATCCAAACCTATGACAATTTATAGTACTTGGAAATGATTTCAGTTTTCATTTATGGGTTCCGTCCAATCTTATGAATTTCTCATCTCCTAAACTATAAATATATATATATATATATATTTATATTTATATATATTCCTTCATATATATGTATAATTGAATCAATTTATATAAATATATATATATATATAAACTATTGATGCAGTAAAAAATTTTTCTTAGACTCCGCGTACTAGCAACAATCTCCTTCATCCTGCCTTCAGCCTGCAATCATAACTGAAGGCAATGGAGTGAAAAATCGGTTATCCAACGAAAACCTTAAGTTAGAGTTTTGTTTTTTTGTGATGAGAGAAAGAAATTAAAGAGAATATAGGCTTCTGTTTTTAGAGTTTCCGTAGTCATACCTGTTTGTCATTGGTCTCATTCTATAAACATTCGTGTCTCTCAAATATAGTATAATTCTAAAGAATCTGAAAACAAAGATTTTGTTGTACGAGAATCTCGGAGATTCCGCTTTAATTTAGCATTAACTTTATGATTTTGTAGGATAATAAGCCATTTTTATTGATTCTGTCTGCCGAGCTTTAGGATTTTTATTATGCAAGGAGTTTTAATTGTTAAGAATTCTTGTTGCAAAATAATCCGTAAGAATTCTAGAAGGAAACGAATTATTCTCATATACGTAATTGTAGTGAAGTCTCAGAAGCCACTATGTGAGGCATCTTTGCGTACTCGAGATTAATTTAACAAGTTCAAGACCTTTGGTGAATTTCTCTTAAGACTTTCGTAAAAAGGTCTTCGAAACCAATATTTGAAGCACCGATCCGAGGTCTTTTAGCTAACCAGACCTTCATGAAGAAGTTTCGGAATCAATGTTTAACATACCGACCCGAGGCTTGTGCAGCCAACCCTAAGAGGTTTCAGCTTCTATAACGAGGCCTTCATTATACTCTGGGCAGTTCATCTCGTACCAGATCAGGTCTCTAGTCATTATTTCATCTTTTTTTGAAGCGTTATTCTGGGCTGATTGCGTCTTGGGCTTTATATATCTTGGGCCGTATCCCTAACATCAAACCTTCTAATTTTAGTCAAAAATAATTGTTTTGACAAAAACTTAAAGGTTTTATTTGAAAAGATGTGACTGTCTGCAGACTTAAATGCTTAACTTAAAATCCGTTAACTTCTTACATGTGAAAAACATTGATTAGGCCTCATGATCGCGTCGTTTCATGCCCCAGGAGATTTAGTTAGTCCTAATAATGGCTGCCCTCTTTCTTATTAATAAAAGATATTCCCTCAGCTTCTCGTCTGACGTGGCATCATCTTGTTCCTTGATCTGTAATATATCTCAACGGTTAAGGTCTTCTACTTCTTTTAAATACCTTTCATTTTCACATTTTTCCCTTTTTTTGTCTTCACCTTTTACGCCGTGATTCTCTGCGTGTTTTAAGCAGTGTTAACAGCAACTAAACTCTTAAATTCTAACAAAGACTTCAAACTTTCTTCTTCTTTAATAGCAACTAGTAAGTTTTCATTCTTTTTCTTTATTCATTATTGTTGAATTTGTAGTATTATTGATTGCATGTGGCCATTGCTAGATAATTCCTTAGGATTAGAGACCTTAGACGTTAGTTTTGCGAGTTGTTGATGATCTTGGAGTGGCTTATGATTGCCTTACTTTTTCTTATGTGAATAAAGATAGATTCTGTTGATAATGACGCTGCTTTCAGGGGAGACAACTCCGAATGAGAGATGGTCATTGTTCCAATTCCTCCTTCTATTTCGGACAGATAGAACTCGACTCCATACGAAACCGATTGGTTTGATTCAATCACTATGGAATCGGACTTTGAAGTGTACACTATGATTTACAACATTTCTAAGGGGGTTTACCTTAGGGTATTGAAGGTGGATGAGCACCCTAGCTGTCCACTTAAGGGGAAAATTGCCTTTAATGAGGAGTTGTTTTATTTTGGTGTTAGACTCCTTCTCCAACCTTACTTCACCCAAATTCTTGCCTCCTTTAGAATCCTTACTTACTAGTTGAACCTAAATAGTTGGAGGATCATGTCTAGTCATGTCTTGTGGCATCAGATCTCAGACTCTGCCCTTACTCTTGAGAAGATAGAGTTCATGTATATACTAAAAAGAAACCTCATAAGAAGCCCAGGGTGGTTTTACGTCCAGAACCGTCCCAAAAAACAGAGCCTCGCCACTGGTAACCCCACCTCCAACAAGAACTAGAAAAAGTTGTGGTTTTTTGTTGGTGGTGATTAGAATCTCAATCCTGACACCTACTTGCCGAGACTTTATGGAGAGGCAATCACCTGGAGTGACTTGCTGGGGTTAAACCTCCGTAGCCAAGAGAGAATGAGGTTGGCTAAGGAGTCCGCTACTAACCAAAGTATTTTGCTCTCGGATGATAAGATGATCTCATCAGGTCTTGCGAGTTTTTGTGTATTTAGGGACGAATTGGCCTCGGAAAAGTCCGTTCAAAAGGGTAAACATCGTATTCTTTCTTGCCCATTTATCCAATTTAAAATTTCTTTGTCTGACCATAAAGTGATTTGTTTTACAGGAGAAATAACCCCCAAAAAATCCATTCATAACCCTTTTGAGGTTTTAAAAGGATTGGTAAAAGGGAAAAAGACTGAGAAGGCTTTTCAACCTCCAGCCCCTAAAGGTCCAGCTAAGGTCTCAGGGTCTTTTAAAGTTGCGGGTTCTTTCAAATTAGTTCGCCCTCTAATTCCCATCAAAGGAGTAGTGATCCGAGACGTTCAGATGCCATCTTCTCTTGCTTCTCCAGAGGATAAGGGGAAAGGGAAGTGGAAGGCTGTAGCTGCTGCGTTCCAGGAAAGATCTCGAAAGAAGAAACAAATGTTTAGCTAAGCTGATAAGGAGTTGGCTAAAACTCCAGAACTTCTCCTTAAGGATCTACTTACAAGAAAAAGAAAAGTTTTCGAACACTTCCTTTCTTGCATTAACCAGCAAGCTCAAAGCATCAGCTTACAATACGCTAAGGAACTTGCTAGACTTTCGAGTAAGTCTTTACTGGACTTCCAACTGAAGTGGTTAGGTTAGGTGAGTCAGTTTCTTACTAGTTTTACAAAAAGAAGAGATTTCCCTTTGATTTAGTTTCTGGCTATCTTATGTTGGTGATTTTTAGTTTATGTACTCAACTGTGCTACAACGAGTTGCTCTTGTAGAGGACTTCTCCAAGGCATCTAAGGCTGAGAAGAAAGCCGAAAAGACAGAACAGAGCTTGGTCTTAGAGAGAACCAAGTTCGAATCTGGCCTGGGAAAACGGTCTCAAGAGAAATAGGAGATCCAGGTCAAGGCAACTACAGCAGAGTCTTCTCTTGCTAATGCAAACAGGAAGTTGGGCGTCCAGGAGTTGGAGCTCAATGGCTTAAGGGAGGAAGATCAGAGGCACCTTCAGGATTTTGATAAGGCGTGTAAGGAGTTGCGGCAGAATAGCTGCGGTAGAGCCTAAGTGCGGAGCGGCAAAAGAACTTGCTTCTGACCAGATAGATCGTTGAGAATAATGAAATGATATAGACTCAACTTCAGAAGAGGGTTAATGATAACATTAACCTAACCTGTAAGACGTTGTAGGGTGAATACCTTCATCTTGATCTTAGCTGGTTGTATAAAGCTTTGGGGAGGAAGCCTCCATGCCTAGAAACGGAGCCTTCAAATGACCCTTTTCCTAAAGGGGAGGAGCACCCAAATTAAAAGACAAAGTACATACCTCTCGTGGAATCCTCCACAGGTCCTCTTACTACTCTACCTACTACCACTACAACCGAGCCAATAGAGGTCTCTTTTATCGAGGAGGTGAAGGTCCCCCATTCTTCTGAGGCTCCTCTTACTCCCAAGGTCACCATTGTTGATCCCACCAACTTCCCAGCTGATCCTCTTACCGACCCAACTCTTTGAAGATTTTTTTTTTGTATGGAACTTGTATATTAATGAAAAATCCTTGACTTATAAACATTTGCATTGTTCATCTTTTCTTTCCTCTTCAATATTCATTACTTGGTTCCATTTGTTGGCTTCAACTGTTATCTGAACTTATAATGTTTCCAAGAGAGATCTAACATCGCCTGAGTTAAATGAGTAATGTGAGACTTGTCAGCGCTAACACTCTATGGCCGCTATAATATACTTTGTGTTGGCTCGTGCCGAGGTAGAGGTTCTATAAGATTTAACCTTCATTGAAAGAATGGCCAGGAACTTGTTAAAGTTGTCAGCTTTTCAAAGGGCTGCCTTGAAATGTCACCATATACTTGACATTCGTGGCAAGTCTTTGTGAGTTATAGACCGAGCTCCTCCGTGTCTACCATACATGTCGCGATGGATTTCTTCTAGAACTCAAGCCTCTTCCTCGGGTTTAAGGCATTTGAGATAAAAGGTACTGTAGCCTCGCTTATATAACTCTCCATCAATAGTTGTATATCGTGCCAACCTGTTTTTGATCTTCCTCGCCCTATCTTTGTCTTCTGAGAGCTTTCCCTCTTGAATATAGGACCTTATCTCTTCAATTCAACAGGGGGAAGAATCCAATTGGGCTATACACGACTGATCAGTGTTTTCATTGGTGTTTATCTTTTCCAGTACTTCGATTGAGACCAAGGTTGGAATACTTTCTTTAAAGATGGAAGCCAACTTCGCCAATATATCAACCTTGGAGTTTTCTGAACTCAGAATCTATTTTATCGTGACAGTCTTCAAGGAGCTCAAGTGCTGCCTAACTTTTTTCAAATAAACTTGCATGTTTTTCTCCGAGGCTTGAAACTGTTCATCAACTTGGCTAGTTATTAGTTGGAAATCGCAGTGAACATATAATTTCATGATCCTAGACTTAGCCAATTTGATCCCTGCAATCAATGCCTCGTACTCAGCCTCATTATTAGTAACCTTAAAATTAAATTTTATGGATACATTACATCGGTTTCCTCCGGATTCACAAGAACAACACCAGCCCCTCCTCCTTGTGCATTGGAAACTCCGTCAATAAAAAGGCTCCAGGTCGGCTTGCCGATATGTGAATCTTCTCGCCTCTGAGTGACATTTCTTTCCTTGATTTTATGGATAAAAATGTGCTCAACTACCGACCTTTCGGCCATAAAGTCTACAAAGGCTTGTCCTTTTTTAGCCTTTCTAAGTTGATAATTGATATCATATTCGCTGAGCTCAACTGACCACTTTACTAGCCGACCTGAGAGATTTGTTGGTACTATGACTTAGTGGGCTTGAAAGTATGGCCTCAACTTTCTCACTACAACTATTAATGCTAGTGTCAATTTCTTAGGTGGGGAATACATTATTTTAGTATTTAATAGCGTTTTGCTGGGGTAGTAGATGGGACGACGGATATTTTCTGAATCCTCCTTTACTAAGATTGAACTAACCGAGTGGTTGCTAACTGCCAAGTAAAGGTATAGGATTTCCCTTACTTTAGGACTCGTTAAGTGTGGTAAAGACATAAGGTATTACTTCAGCTTTTAGAAGCTTTTTTAGCATTCTTCAATCCATTCAACTTTCTTCCCCTTTTTCATAATTTGGAAGAAAGGAAAGTACCTGTCCGTCGCCCTGGATAGGAATCTGCTCAATGCTGTCACTTGCTCAATTAGGCTCTGAAGCTCTTTGAGGGTAAATGGAGACTTTAGTTCCAATATAGCCTTAACCTTTTGTGGATTAGCCTCGATGTCGTGTTCACTAACCATATATCCTAGGAACTTCCTAGCTTGAACTCTAAATACGCATTTCTTTGGATTCAGTTTCATATTATATTTTCTGATATAGGAGGTCTCTTCTAGGTGTCATGGATGGTCTCGACCCCTCAGAGATTTAGTGATTATGTCATCTATATAAACCTTCATAGTCTTCTCAATCAATGGCTTGAAGACCCAATTGACTAGTTTTTGGAAAGTAGCCTTTGCATTTTTTAGACCGAAAGACATTAACTTATAACAGTACATCTCTTAATCGGTGATGAACGCTGTGTTCTCCTGATCCAACTCATGCATTCTGATATGATAATATCCTGAAAATGAATCCATAAAACTCAACAGCTCGTGCCCAGCTATAGAATCTACCAATTAGTCTATTCTAGGAAGTAGAAAGTTGTCTTTATAGCATGTCTTGTTTAAATCTGTGAAGTCCATACACATTCTCCACTTTCCGTTACCTTTCTTGACCATTGTCACGTTCGACACCCATTTCAAAAAATGTACTTCTTTGATAAACTTAGCTCTCATTAATTTATCAACCTTAATGTGCACGACTTCCCTTCTCTCAGTATTAAATAGTCATCTTTTCACCGGTTTATAGTGAGGGTTGAAAACCAGCTGGTGTGAAATCTCTCGAGGGTTAATCCCTGGCATGTCTTCATATGTTAATGTGAATACATTTATGTGTTACCTCAGAATGTACGTAAGCACCGCCTTCTGCTCCTCCGGAAGGTGTGTGCCAATTTTGATTGTTTTCTGAGGAGATTCTTAGTTTAAAATGACAAATTCAGTTCCTCTGCTCGTTCCAATGCTGATGATTTATTATCCTGCTAGATCTTTTTTATGACTGGTTCATCCTGTGAGCTCTCGTTACTTGCCTCCAGAACTTCTGCCCATGGATGCTTTGATAGACAGTATAAATTTTTTGAGGAGGTTGCGAAGCATGATCGAGCCTCCTTCTGATTCCCTTTAAAGATTTCAATCCCTTCTCCTGCTTAAAATTTCAGCTTCAGGTAGTGGATGCTCTTTACTGCCTTTGTGGTTTTAAAGAAAGGCCTACCAAAGATCATCGTGTATGGCATTCTAAGGTCAATCACTTGGAATTCCTCCATCGTAATTTTCTAGTACGACCTTTTCCTTATGGTGATAGGTAGTTGTACTATCCTCAATGGGTAAACACATGACTCCCTAAAACTATGAAAGGTGGTTTTAGCAGGCTTTAGCCTTAGATCCTCAATCCCCAAGGAGTTTAAAGTTTATTTGAAAATGCCGAAGTCCCTGTATCCACCAAAATTCGGCTGACTTGATTTGTCCTACGGTTAAGATTATTACTAAAACATCATCATGTGGATAATAGACTCCTAATTCGTCCTCATCCGTGAACATAATGGGCATTGAGGCGATTTTCTACTTCTTCTCGACTCTGACATTTATAACTTAAATATCTGACACATAATTTAGCAATCAATATTTTGAATAATTCTTCTTCAATCTATTCGAATTTCCCCCCAATGTTGCCCCACCTAAAATCACCATGGTTTGTTCCTCATATCTCACCTCATGCTCATCTTCATGATCCGAGGTTTTGAATCCCTCTTCATTACTTACCACGAAATTCGATAAATAATTATTTTGGATTAGGATTTCAACTTGATTTTTGAAATTGAAACTGTAACACCCCATACCCGGAGATGCTACCGGCAGGTAACGGACTCCACCGTCACCCTAAGCCTCATTCTCTCTATATGTATGAATGTATACATTTGGTTTTTAATTCAACAAACATTGTTAAATCATAAATGCATAAGTCACTTAATGCAGTAAATCGGATAATG
>JAXCLQ010066050.1:0-15156 GCA_035584115.1 Cedrela odorata | reverse complement strand
GTCATCTGGTAAGAGGCAAATGAGAGGTTGCGGCTGGATAAGTAGATGTTTGGCACCACATCCACTTGTCCAGGCTAACGCTAACGAGTGGGCTAAATGATTTTATATACCGATGTAAAATAACTTGTTAGCAGGTCTCGAGGTGTTCATCAGCAGTGCACTGATGAATATCTCGGAGGATAGTTTCTTGGCAAGCCCAGTGACTTGAAAATTGTACATCCACATGTTTTTATACGTGAAATTTTTTTTCCGCTTTACCGTTTAATGAGAATGATTTATTTTTATAAATGTGAAAGTAATGTATTTTTAAATTATATACTATTACTCCTTATTTATATTTTCTTACTGTAATTTTATCCACTCACTGAGTCTTTAGGACTCACCCTCTTCACTTTTCAGTGTTGCAGGCGAACAAAAGATGGACAGGTAATTAGAAAGAAAAGAAAAAAAATTGATTCATTATGGTTGAGACACAGACAGAGGACAAGGAGTATGCACTCTAGTCATTAGGGTTTATGGGTTCATTATGCATCTAGAGTCTTAAATGGTTCGAATAGTAATGTCTTAAGAGTTGTAATTAGAATATATGATGTACTATGAAATATGAAATGTTATATTACATTAAAAATTTTATTTATTTCAAAATTTGGTTTGTCGCTCGTATGTGCATTATGTATTAAGTTTATTAAAGTTATGAATTTATATTTTGTATATGCATTCACATAAGTTAGAAAGAGGTTTAGGGTGACGGTGGATTCCGTTACCTGCCGGTAACATATCCGGGTATGGGGTGTTACAAAACCTAAGAAAGTGAAGGAGGAGAAGCGGTGTGTAGTGAGAGGGCGATATTGAAATTTGGGGAGATTTATGAGAGAACTAAGAGCAAAATGCAGAAGCAAATGATGGAATTAGAGAAGGAAAGAATGGAGTTTATAAAAGATGTTGAGTGTGAAAGGTTGAATATGTTCATGATGGTTCAATTGGAGATCCAAAAATTGAAGCAAAAAAATTGTCTTGTTGCCTGAGGTGAATTTTCTAAAAAAATTTCTCTTTCGAGTTATGCATTGGAAATGAATTATTGGGTAATTTGATGGCTTTGTATAATTGTGGGTTTGTTAGAGATTAGGAACTTTGGTGTTTAACTTGAAGGTGTTACGAATTTGAAGTTAATTCTTAGGCAATTTTGTGAATTTTGTAAAAGCTTGGTGTATCAGGGTTTAGAAAATGTGTATTGATTCAGTTTGTTGCCATGATTTGTTTAGTTATTGCAGATGATATTGATATTAAATTGTGGGAACTCTGAAGTTTTGATTTGTGTGGTTGAATAAATCAATGCCTTGGTATTTAGACGACTGCATTCTTGTTTCATGATGTAGGTGTTAAATTTAGAAGTTTTACATGGCGAAGGAGAAGAGTAAGAAGAAGGTGGAGGAGATTAAAGAGGTTAAACCTAAGAAAGTGAAGGAGGAGAAGCAGGAGAAATTGGAGAAGATTAAAGAGGTTTCCCAATTTTTTATTATATATTTTATTGAATTTATATATCAGAACGTGAGTTCTTGTGTTATTATTACTTTTTATTATTCAAATTTTTGTCTGTATGATCTCAATGATTTATATTGGGATAGTATGTTTCATAATATTTTGTCAATCAGCTCATGTGGTTTTGATTAACGGAATGTTGCCAAACTTTTACAAATCAATTTAAAGCTTCCTCCAAAAGAGACATCCACCATAAGAAAGTGAGAAAAATAATTGGCAATAACTACCAAATATGTGTTCCGTTGATTAATTGTGTTAGTGTATTTATTTAAGTAATTCATGTCAATTGTCAACAATTTTTTTTGCACAGAGATTTGATTGGGTGTCCTACACCATTGCTCACTGCTGTTTCCTTGCACAGAGATTTGATTGGGTGTCCTACACCATCGCTCACCGCTGTTTCCTGCCGGCTTTCTTTCCTAATTTTTTGACCGATCAAACAATATTTATATCACAAACAACCTTGTGTTCAAATGCATTAAAATATTATTCTTCTTTAATTATAAAGTACTTGAATTGTTATATTTGAATCATTACAACATTAATAAATAAATGAGTTCAAAAGTTTTTCCTTAATTTGAGGACAAAAGTAATCATATTATTGTACATTGTAAAAAAAAAAAATCATATTATTATTTTTTGAGAATTAATTTTAATACAATTGTTTACCATTTTTATAATTTTTAATTACAGCTATCAAATATATATTTACTATTTTTATTTTTATAATATAATTTTTAGAATATGAAATCGAATGTGTTTTCATATTCGAAATACAATAACTGAAAATATTATTTTTATTTTTATTTTTGTTTTGTAAAAAATACCAGTTTAAAAACAATACAAAGCCCTTAGTTAAGCAGATTTTATGACACCATCAAACTTTGTAAGACCTTAGATCTTCTTCAATTTTATACCGCAAGAAACTTTGTTAGATCTTGAATCTTCACTTATATGTCTGTCGCTCTAAAAAATATGGCGTTTTACATTATTTCTTCCTTGAAGACACTCATCAGTAAGCTCAACCTTAACTTTCTCTATGCAATACTTCCAACACGAGACTGGAAAAGATTTGTAGCAACAAGCCGTTTCTCCTTCATGTACTTGTTGTTGCTTATACGAGAACTGAAATAATTACGTTGATGGCAGTAAGCATCGTGTCTTTATATTTTTTCCCAAACTTATATGTTGTTACTCTCTAAAATTTACAGCAAATTCTATAATGCTGAATGATTAACCTTTTTAACCCGGAACTTTTTGGTTTCTCAGAGAAAAAAAAAATTACGTTGACTGCCAATGAGAATATTTATCATTAATGAATTAGAAATACCTCCTCACATGCATGATCCTGACACCAACTAGTAATTATATAGAAAAGGGGAATGAACATATTCAGAACTTTTATAAATTGAAAATAAGTAATGTTCCTGAAAACAAAACTTCCGGGAGCAGCAAAGATCTATACACATCGATTCTGCATGAGGTGAAATCCAAAGCAAACCATCAACAACTTTTGCAATTGAACATCTCGTCCATGTATTGTTGTTATTATACATAAAATTCAAATGTTTGACGCCAAATAATAGGGGAGGTAGGATTTCCCTCAATTCTCTCGGAACAATCACATTCTACACAGAAATTTAAAAGAAGTCAGAGTTTCAGCATTCATAATTATAATATATAATAATGAGCTAGTAGAAAGAGAGAGTAGGCAAGTAGATAATTATATATACACCTGTCCCGTGCCACACTGCAAGTTCAGCGCTTGAGAAAACTGATGAAACTTTGCAAGAAGTTCAATATATTTGACAAACCATCTGGTGTCCATATTCTTACAGCGAAAGCAAAGATAAGTTTTACATGAATTCAAAGCATCTGAAGAGAAGAAAATTACGTCACCGGTATATCTGAAGATATTTAATTTTGGAGTCTCAATCTCGACTTCATCCAACTCTCCACAAACCCCGTCGATGGACAATTTCTTAAGACATAGGCTTGAAATCTTAATATTCTTCAACTTGTAACAACCACGTAAGATTAAGCACTCAAGGAATGGAAATTTAGAAATTTCGTTGCTAAGCCACTCATCCTTTATGGAAGCCTCAAAGAATTGTAAAGATTTGAGATTCAAACAAGATGTTAAATTGATCTCTTGCTGTATTTGTGTTCCTTTAATAGTAACAGAATGGACACTTATTGTTTGAGTTCAAAATTGTCTTGTACATTGGTTTGAATGAGTTTACTGGGGCAAGATAACCTCAGAATTTTAAACCCTCGACATTCAGTTAAACTCAGATCCTCGATCAAAGAAAATCCAGTAGCTATATCATCAATTACATGCTCGTCTATATAAACATTAGACAGATACAATTTTCTCAAAGTAGATAGTCTTAGTGACTCAAACTTACCACCGCGTAACACTAACTCATATAATGATTTTGAATGCGTGAGCATTTTAGGCACGATGTAGCCTGGTGCAAGGCTAAGTTCCAGCTCCCTGACATTACAAGAAGTTGCATAGAAAATGCAACGATTTGCGAATGATGTGCATTCTGGAACATCTCGCAATACCGGCTCGAGTTTGAACTTCTTGATACTTGTCATATCCCTGTGGTGCTTTTGTAGAATCTGCTCCACATAATTGAATGATTCTTCTCTCTCTCTTTTACATTTTTCAACTCCTTTTTTGTCATCAAAATAAAGCTCCCCCCATAAATGTTTTGGAAAAAAGTAGCAGTCGAATTCTAAAACAGGGAATGTACGCCCTGCCTATTGCCATGTCTTAGATAATAAACTAGTTTGCACAACTTTTTTGAACGAGAGACACGACATGATTTGGAGCAATAAATCTTCTGGCAGTGCAGATATTCTATCTATCTGTTCAATTATCTCCATAATATATAACACCACCCAACTGAATCATCCATCAGTTAAGTTAATTAAGCAATAGCCTACTAATTTTGTTTGATTAGATCTGATTTAAAAAGTATTATATTACCATTATTTTTTGTTTTGAAAATTTTCAGGCAGGACTCTCTGTTGTAGTGGCATGCATTGAAGAACACTCTGTCGGAAAACTTTTCCTTTTGTAGTAGTCAGTCTTTTCTTTACACCTAATTAAACCAAAACTAAGTTAGAAATACCAAATTATCTGCTTTAAGTTTTGCAAACGACTTACCTGAATTAATTCACTTGATTCCTTTTCCCATGGCTATGGCTCATGACTTAAACTAACCACTTTCATTTTATTTGCTTCATCTTATTTAATGTCACAAGCATGTTTTCCACTAAAATTAATCTTTTCAATAATTCAATTAATATTATTACATTACCATAATCATAGAAATATCTTTTTTTAGTTGTTCTCCGTCTATATTTTTGTCCAAAGACAAATCATAGCCAAGCTCATTTAGCTTTTACTAATATCATAGATCTTGAAAAAAAATCTCAAAGTGAGATAAGTTAAGCATGAGCCTTCAACTAAACTATATAATGTATTAACTTTTTTGCACCTATTTCAATCATAATTCTAAAGTTAAGATTTTACTAAACAAACATTAGAATGATGATGTAGCATGTCGTCTTATATAAATTTCTCTCCAATAAAAGTCAATAATTAAAGCGCAGCTAGAGTAGTTACAGCCCCAATTAATTGCTGCGACAAAAAAAAAAAAAAAACAATCACCTTATATTGGCTTATTTATAATTAGTCCTACATTAGAATAGAACCATTAATAAAAAAGGAAGATTTATTTTCTTCAGCTTGATTAAATATAAATAAATGACTTTCCCATGCGAAACTAAACAAAAGTAACTATTGTTTGCTATAGTTACAAAGGTAATAAGTCATTGAAAAAGAAAATATCTTTCAAGCAGTGGTGAGGATGTTGGATTCTCCTTTGCTATACATGTAATGTAATTTACCTTCGAACAAGCATATTTATGCCTATAAATCCATTTTTAAATTTTAACAAGAATTGTGGTTTTCTATTCCTATTTTAGAATTGATTTTTGATTTTTCAAAGATTACGTTTCCTATTCCTATTTTAGAATTGATTTTTTTTAATGAAAAATTAATGATAGATTCTTAGTTGAAAATGTATCATTGGAAACTAATTAAAAAAAGACAGAAACTCCACAAAAACAAAGGTAATAAGTCATAAACATTTAAATCTCCAAATTAAAATAACAACCCAATTGAGTTGTTGTAATAAACATTCAAAAACTCCAAATTAAAATCCTAAGCCTATCCACGAACGAAGACAAAATATGCCTCCACATCCTCGATTGACATTTGAGTGCCATCAACGTCTTCTAACTTCCAACGCAGCAAGCCCAGATTAATGTTTTGATAAGTCTGTTGGGTCACGGTCTGCATAAATATATAAAAGAAAGATTGCAAAAATCAGAATCAAATTCAAAACCTTGTTTATTTGTTCTTCGGAAAATACTTACGGATTTGACCCTCCATCCCTCTGAAAAGGAAAAGCTGTATGGCAATCAAAATGCATAAGCGTCACTGATGAGCCATCTGTAGCAGTAAGTGGACGTCCATGTCTCCGCAACATCGACACACCGCCACGTTTGTCGTAATACTTAGCACTAAATAAATTTAAAATCAAGTACAAAAGATGTGTATGTATTGCATTACTTAGAACAAGAACTGCCTTGAGATATTTTAGTAAAAAACTTTAATAAAATATATATAAAAAGCAAGTATTAGTACTCTCTAGTTATCCAGTACTCGGAAACAATCCTCGGGCTGAAGCATACATCCTTTTTTTGTGATTCTATGACAAGAAGTACACATGAGCTGCAATGGAAAATAGAAACAAAAAATGGCTTCAAAAATTCATGAATGAAGAGGAGACCAAATTTTTTTTTTTCAAAGTTACCTTCATGAAGTAGCCAAACGTTGCATCATCCGAACAAAGATCTGGTTTACTGGTTTCTTGAACAGAAACTTATACATGAACTTTTCATTTGCAGGTACTAGTAGTAATGAGACTGCCATTCTATTAATGACTGGTTCAAAACAGACTTCAAACAGTTGTGAGCTACTACATTTTTGGCAATCTGAAGTACAACATAGAGTTCTCGTTTACAACAAAACGAAAATGATTTATATATAAAAATAACATACATAAAACGAAAATGATTTATGTATAAAAATAACATACATATTTATTATTCAATTTATATAGAATAATTGATAACTATATATATGCGAAAAGTAAAAACAACATCTCTGGAGTTTTAAACTTGGAAAATGTCCTAAATTTGTTTTTCAAAATCTAATAAACATTGCTATCCCATTATTTGTTAGTTTTAGAATAACTATAAATAAATACATTGCAGTCACATTCTCAAAATTTTTATAATTAGCCATAACCACCAACAAGAAAAAAGGAAACAAAAATAATGCAGTAACCATAGAATAACCATAGACAGGAAACAAATTTCGGCTATGAAACATGCTATTCGCTTCCAAATTTAATATCGAATAGTTTAAGCGTACGTCGATTAATTTGGGCTCTTTATGCAAATAGTAAATTTTATTTTGATATGATGGTAATTATTGAGATGTGGATCGCATTTATTTTTTTTAAAGAAATAGTCAAATAAACTTAATCTCTTTCTGTAGAGTGTCAGAAATATTGTAATGTGTGTTAAAAAGCATTTACTCTTGTTTTATCGATTATTAAACAAGAAATAAAAATTATAAATTGTTATGATAAGAGAATATTAGAACTCGGGATCCGGATGTTATTGTACTATTACAAATTTACAAATGATCCACCCCAAAATTTGCGGATTGGATATGTACCTGTTTTTTCCTCACCCGATTGATTCACCAATTGAACCCATTTGTTTTTGGGCTTATTATTATTATTATTTTGGTTTGACCCATTATCCAATTGATATTGGACTATCTATTTTTTAATAATAATATAAATACAAGCAAACGACAAAATTAATTTTCTAAATAAATGTGAAATCGATTGGGAGTAAAAATTGATATTTATATCAGCTGAACCCTTTGTATTTATTTTATTCTCTACATCTCCACCTGCCCCTTTATCTCGTCTCTATTCCCCTATATTACTCTTTCTTCTTTTTGTTTGCAACATTACATTGATAAATTAAGTAATATGCATTTTCTTTATCATTATACCCCCGTACCCTTTACATCTCTCGTTTTCTAAGTTGTTCTTAGTTGTATCTTTGGAGAAAGGAGAGCATGATTCATCTTTTGAGATATTTCATGGGCTGTCTCAGTTTTTTCATTTACATTCAGTTACAAATGCCTTCGTTCATTTAATTAATTTCACCATTCTCTATTGGTTTAAAACATTATTTGTTCTATGTTTATTCTCATTAAAAATATAGGTTTATTTGGTTTGAGGGTGGTTTTAGGCCATTTAGTTTTAGCTTTTTCGAGTTTTTGGAGTATATGGTTTAAGGTTTTTATCGTTTTAGCTTTGTTCATGTATATTACATGTGAGTTTTTTCTCGATTTACAATAATGTTAGATTTTAATTAGTATTCTGGCTGTCTTGGGATTTCCTTTGCATATGCTATATTCATTTTTGTGTCCTCTTATTGTTTTGGGCTTTCCTACAATGGTTAAAGAGAGATTGTGGAGTCTATCTTGTCTCCAATGCCTTCTCGTCTCTTAGTTGCATTAGGGCCATTCTCAGTCGGTTTGAAACATTAAAAAACAATGTTTTCTTAACTCTATATGTTTAAAATATTCTTTCTACTAAAAAAAAGATTTTTAATTTTTAATTTTTATTTTTAGAGTATAGTTTTTATAAAAATAATATTAGATAAATTTTCAATCTTTTACTAGAAAAAAAGAACATGATCCTGCCCTCCTCAAGTACTAACTAGACATAAAATTGAATTTTCCTTTTAATACTTAATAGTATATTAGTTTTAGAAACTTATCTAATATTTTTTAAGATATTAGATTTAAGTTTAGGGTATTAGGGCATTAGGGTACCAAGTTTAGAATATTAGAGTTTAGGATGTTAGAGTTTAAGGTATTAAGGTTTAGGATATTATGATTTAGGATGTCAGGATATTAGGTTTAGGGTTTGGGGTTTGTTTTTCAAGCCACCGCTATGGTGGAAGGTTAGGCCAGACCCTTATATGTGAATTAAATGAAATAAGTGAAGGAACGATATTGGAGGGGGATATATACCTGACCTCCTAAGTAGAAAATAAATAAGTATACAATGATGTAGAAAGTCAATAAAAAAATCATCTCCTAATGAGGTAATTGCTGTTTGTCAAGAATTATGGTGCCAAAAATGCCCTCAGGAAGATCCCCTGATTGTGAAATTGATGATTAAGCTGATGAGTGTAGGCTCAATTGGTCATGAAATCTGCTGCATGATTCGCCACTCGGAAGACATGTCTGAGCTATGCTGCAGATGACATGCATAAGCGACGAATACGAGCCAGGATGTAAGCGTAATCCCAATGATCGAAGCATTTGGAGGTAACCCAAGAAGTTGCCATGGCCGAATCCGACTCCACAACTAGCGGTGAATATCCCATCTCCAAAGCAATCTCTAATCCCTTTTAAATGGCCATCAACTTCGCGTAGATAATAGGCTGGTGCCCAAAAAAATATCCAAAGGCATAAAGAACTCTACCTCTGGTATATCGAAATACACTTCCCACTTCAGATAATCTTGGATTGCCTCTAGAGCATCCATCCACATTAAGCTTCATAGTTTTCTGCTCTGGTCTTATCCACGAGATTAGTCTGATAGGCCTCGACCTAGGGGAAATAATCCTTAAATCACCAACAAACTCTACATCCATAACCCCCTTAAACTGAGGTGGTCTGTAACCAAATGCTAGTCCAATCATGCGCAGATCATAGATCACCTTGTAAATAATCACAGATGGCTGGAAGGCAACAGAATCAAATCGGGAAGCATTCCAGCCCTTCTATAAGTGCCATAGAATAATACAAGGAAGGATAACTCGAATATGTCTTGGAGATGGGGATGTGAAAACCTTTCAAAGATAAAGCCTCATCTGTGGCCAAAAAAACCATGGAGGAGTTGCCAGATGAAGAAAGATATCCGGGATGGTATATGCTGCTGCCAAATACAGGCGAAAGCTATGTCTATAGCTAAAGATGTGTGCACTTGCTTCCATGCAGAATGTAAAGAGAATCCTCCATCAAGAGACAAGCTCCAACAAATCTCATCCGATTCCCTAAACTGGATAGGTACAACTAAAATCTGCTCAACAATAGAAACCGAGAGCACCTCCAACAACTTGCCTTTTTCCCAAATAGTAACCCGCCAAAAGGTAGAAATTGGAGCCGTAGAGGCTGCCCCTGCGTTATAAAAGTATAAGGGACAAGAACTCATCTAACAATTGTACTAGAAACTGTAGTCTCCATATCTCACCAACCACCTTACCAAAGGCTTAGTAGAACTCCTAATGGTGCATAAGGTTCTCTACAAGGGAGAGGCTGGGTAACGAAAAGGAATCAAACTTGGGTGATCTGACCGACAATATTTGGACTTCATAAAAGAAGCCCACAATGAATGCTGTGATTGAAATCTCCACCAAAGTTTCAGCTCACACGCCTCGACAATATCTCGAAAGGAGCGAATACCCAACTCGCCTTCATTAGTAAGGGAGCAGGCATTGGACCATTTACACCAGTAGATCCGTCTTGATTGAACAGTATCTCCCCAAAGAAAGCAACTGAAAAGCCTCTCTATGTGATGAAAAATCTCCTCAGGCGGACGGAGGACCTGGAATAAATGTATAGACATAGAATATAGCACATGTTTAATAAGGACCAACTTACCTCCGAAAGAAAGTAAGCGATTTGCCTAACTAGAAATCTTATCTCTAATCTTTCCAACCAAATCATCAAAGTACGAGCTATGAAGATTTTCGGTATAGATAGTGCACCCCAGATAGATCATAGGAAGTTGTCGCTACTAGAACCCAGTTACCAGATAGCCGAACGACCCATATAAAAACTACTCTTGGGCTGGCTGATCAGCTGACTTGATACTTCATCTTGAACTGGCTGATCAGCTGACCTGATACTTCATCGTAGTGATGTAAAAAATCCAATACCTTTTGAAGGTTAAACCTACTCCCATTTGCAAGAATAATGATATCATCGGCAAAACTCAAATGGGAGACGGTCATCAGAGCACTTGAACTGTATCTCAGAGAAGGATACTGAGAATACAAATTATCTAATCCTCTGGATAAGAAATCTACTGCAATAATGAAATGGCTAGGAGAAAGGGGGTCCCCTTGCCTTAAGCCTCCGCTATACTGAAAAAAAACCATGGCTAGTCCCATTAAACTTCACTGAAAATAAAGGTCCCATGATGGCCCTTTTGATCAACAAAATCCACCTGTTCGAAACACCGAAGCTCACCAGCATATGAATAATGGAAGACCATGACATCTTATCATAAGCCTTGGCCATATCTAATTTCATGACCATGTTATTCCTCCGAGTGCGCCGGTTTAATTCATGGACAAGCTTTTGAGCCAACAAAACATTATTATGAATCACTTTGCTTGGAACAAACCCACTCTAAGAAGGCGATATAATGAGAGGCAACAAAAGAGAAAGATGAGTAGCATGAATCTTTGTTAAAACCTTATTGGTCACATCACAAAGGCTAATTGGTTGAAAATTTGCCCAAGTGGAAGGAGAAGCCTTCTTGGGTAAGAGAAACAAAATTGTGCTTAGAAACCCACGAGGCATATCAGACTCCCTGAAATAATTTGTGACAACAACTAATAGATCATCGCCAATGATATCTTAATAAGATTGATAGAATCTGCTGCAAAACCAGTCTAGGCTTAGGGTACTGTCTGAATTTATAGAGAATACTGCCTGTCGTACCTCCTCTAGTGTAAGCACTCTGCACAAGTTGACATCATCCTCCTCCATTACCAGGTATAGGATAAAGCTAAAGTCATCATGGTGAAACATGTTAGTGTCTTTAGATAACAATGCTTGAAAATAACTAACTGCTGAACTAGCAATAGCTGTAGGGTCAGAAGTCCAACTAGAACCCGCCTCTTGAATCCGATGAATGTAAGAAATATGTCACTTCTTACAAACCATAGCATGGAAGAAGCATGTGTTTGAATCTCCATCCTTTATCCATCTGACATTAGATTGCTGCTGAAGAAAAGACTCTTCACAAAGTATAGCGTGCTGCAGCCGAGCCCTGGCCTCAGAAAATGATGCTCTATATTGAGCTGAGCCTAAAATATCATAAATGCGTTCCTTCTGAGCAACCTCTTCTTCGGCCTCCTAAACTCTCTAAAAAATGTTGACGAAAACCTCTTTATTTCAAACTTTCATACAACGCTTTAGACGAGTGAGCTTATGATGAAAACCAATCATGCCTGTAAAAGCTATCGGAGCGGACCAACTCTATCTAACAATATTAAGGAAATCCAAATGCTTGAGCCAAGTATGGAGAAACATAAACCTGGATGGCCCTCTGATAGTGCTCTGATCACAAGAAAAAAGCAAGGGAGAGTGGTCAGAAGCCGTACAATTTAAATGAGAAACCTACATAACAGAAAATAAACCAGCCCACTGAGAATTGACCACTGCTCTATCGAGACGCCTCGTCGTCCTGCCAGTAGTCCTTGTAAAAAGGATTGTCAACAAAACCTGCATCCTTTAAACCACAAGATAAAAAAATAATTTTAAAATCATTAATACTAGACTGGGATTGAAAATTCTCGCCACTGACCTCCGAGTAATACTGCACAACATTAAAATCCCCTCCTACAAGCCAATGACCCTCTATTCTCCCAGTATAAGATATGAGAGATTTCCACAAATCAGCCCTCAAGTTAGTAGAACAACTAGCATAAACAAAAGAAATATAGACAGGATCAGGGAGATAAGAGTGACAAACTCGACAATGCAATACCTGACTATCATCTTGTACAATCTTAATAGAGAATAAAGAAGACTAGAAAACCCATATCTTCCCAGACTGAGAAGACACTGCATGATCCATCCCTAAGCAAACTCTGATGGACTCTAATCAGTCTGAAACAAGAAATGGCTCTAGCACAGTAAATAAAGCTAATCTATGCATGCAGATTAATTTCCTTATTCTTCACACTGCGGGGGTTTTTTTGGATCCCCTGGATGTTTTAGATGAGAAAATTAAACATTAAGAATGAGAGGTAGAGGCATCACCAAACCTCCTACTAGAAAGATGCATCCTCCGTATAGGAATAAAACTCCCCGGTAAGATCTACGAGATTTCTTAGAAGAAACAATTGTGAATTGATAAATAAGGCAGAGAAATCCATACCTGAATAATCGAGGACTCCTCAGAGCAACGGAAGTCGGTTGACCATTTAAACACACTTATGGATTTACCACTGATGTGCCATGACTACCGAATCCATAATCGGGTGTAATCCTCCTCTAGCTGTAGCTTGATGTGGACATGAAGATGATCTAATAGAGAAATTTGCGACTTCCCCTTGAGTCCAAGTGAAACTAAAAATTTTCGTATGACTGCTATTAAGAGACAACCAAATGAAAACTTTCCGACTAGTGAAAGCATGAAAGGGGTAGCCATAATCTGAATCTCATTTGAGGTGAAATATACCGCAGGTTCACCTCGGTGTGACGTAGTCAGCTTAAATGGAATGGTGGATCTAGGCGCCGATAAACCTGATACGACATTAACAAATGATTTAAAAGGTCGAGGAATGGGTAACGTGCATCGAGATTGTACCTCCAACGGAGGAAAATCTGCAGAAAGATCTGGTGGCGGAAGGTGGCCATCAAGCCCGAAACAGGCATTGTTCTGCTCGGAAAGTACCAAAATCGCTGGTAAAGGTATTTTGGAATTCACTGTAGTACTGTTATTATAGCGGCTCAAATATTGTTGACCAAACACTATAGCTCGGTTACTGTTAACCCATACTGTAACACCCTGGTTACTGTTGACCAACACTGTAGCACCACTAGTTTTTGCTGAGACAACACTGTAACACCCTATTACTGTTGACACAACACTGTAGCACTCGGTTATTGTTAACCCACTTTGTAACACACAATTAAACTCGTCAGTATAGCATACGGTTACTGCTGATCCAACATTGTTTCGACACTGTAGATCCAAGCTGTTGACATAAAACTGGAGCAATGTTGCCCCAACAACTATTCAAATCGGACACTATTATAACCTAAGTACTGTTTAAGCCTAATCACTATTTAACCTAAGCACTGTTAAAGCCCAAAAACTTTTTAAGCCCAAATAACAATTCTACCAAGTGTTTAGGGTTTAGGGTTTTAGGGGTTTAGAATTTAGGGCTTTAGAAGTTTAGGGTTTAGGCGCCATCGGTGATTACTCCGCTGTCCGCTGTTGGATAGGCTTCAAAATGTGCAAAATCGATCCTGAAAGTTAGGTCTTAATTCTAACCGGACGAATTGTGTATTATTTTTAGGAAACCAGAGTTATTGTCACCGGATTCAGCTGCACTGATTAGAGTTATTTCCTTAACTCCGGCCGCCAGCGATTACATCGTCGTTAACGATTTGATCGGTTTAAAAATTGGCAGAACACTTCCTGACATTTGGATCTATGATTTGACTGGAGGGATTGTCTGGAAAGGGCCAGAAACGAAAATTATTATTGCCGGAATTTGCTAAACTTTCCAACTTGTCACAGGCGATATCTTTGCCGTCTGCCGTTGGATTGATCTCAATTTTGGCATATAGGTTTTGAACAGTGGTATCTAGCTTTGGACTGAACGGATTGTGGAGAGGAATTACTAAACAGAAGTTACAGTGGTTGAAATTTTAACACTTTTGACGGCTCAAATTGGGAAACGCCCAATGGCTTCCACTAGTAAGCCATCGACGGGATGTTGGGCATATAGAGACTTTCCTTGCAGTCCATGGGCCAGAAAATGGATAGTAATATTCTTGAAATTATAGATTCTATAATTGATAAGAGTTCAACTTCTTCGACTCGTTGTATTGTGAGATTTTTTGCAGGCAACTCTATGTCGTTATATGCTACACGATCCATAGTTATGAGGGTTTGGAAATAAGATGGTAAGGATGTCGTCTCGGTTGGAGATAGATTTTTCTTATTCCGTTTTGAGAATAAGGATAGTGTGCGTTTGGTACTAGAGAGAGGCCCATAGATGTTTGGTGGTCGCCATAGTGTTTTACAGTAGTGGCATCCAAATTTTGTGTTCGACAGAACACGTATAACTAGAGTGCTAGAATGGATTAGGCTTCATGGTTTACCTTTCCCATTGTAGACGGAGAGAGGGATCAATATGGTTTAGGGTTAAGGGTTTTTAGGGTTTAGGGATTAGGTTTTAGGGGTTTAGGGTTTAGGGTTTTAGGAGTTTAGGAGTTTAGGGTTTAGGGTTTAGGGTTTAGGGTTTAGGGTTAAGGGTTTTTAGGGTTTAGGGATTAGGTTTTAGGGGTTTAGGGTTTAGGGTTTTAGGAGTTTAGGAGTTTAGGGTATAGGGTTTAGGGTTTAGGGTTTAGGGTTTAGGGTTTAGGGTTTAGGGTTTTAGGGTTTAGGGTTTAGGGTTTAGGGT
>JAXCLQ010066039.1:0-15157 GCA_035584115.1 Cedrela odorata | reverse complement strand
TTGGAGTGCGTGTTACTGAACGTGACCAAACGTGACGAATCACATGGGTGATTATCCACTGTCAATGATACGTTACATAGCCGTACTAGTGTACCACTGGTTCTTTGACTTGCGGTATCACGGCTGCTCTCTACATTAAGCCGGAACCAACATCATCAACATCGATTTGTGTAGATACGCAAGGGAAGCAAGGTGGTTACTAACTTAGGTTGCTGAAACGCAGGTTCGGTTTTTTATTCTTTTTGTTTTTGTTTAACCAAAACAGAGATAAAAGTTGTACACTGAGATACACATGTATGCACATATCGATCGTTCAGGAGTCTATTCCGCAGATTTTAATGTTTATCTAGGCTCCCTAACAGCGGTTGTGCCCCCGGAACTCCATTTCGTGTGTTCCACTTCCACTGTGTCTAAAACAGAGCACGTTTGCGTTTCCTATTCTGTTCAACTTAGTACCGGTTTGTTGTGTCACACAAAGGTTGCACTTTGTTTAGATGTCATGGATTGGCACATTAAACATGTGATGTTGTGAGTTAAACGTAATTATCTAGTTTTGTTGTGTCACACAAGGGTTAGATAATGAAACTAAATTCTCAAAGAAATGGCGGGTTTAACTTAAATAAAATAATATAATTTGTTGTGTCACACAAGGTTATATTTATTTTAAAGGCCAAATTAAATTGGAAATTGCATGAGTTGCAATTGGTAAGAGTTACTTAATTAAGAAATACATAATTTGTTGTGTTACACAAGGTCATGTTGTTTATGTTAATTGGGATTCCAATACCCACTAGGAAATAAATGTTTATGTTATTTATTTCTCTATTTGCATAAAAAAGGGTTATGCATTTTGATTAAAATAGTGGGAGGTAATTATGAATAAAGTCCAATTTATAATGTATTCATTACTAATAATATTTGCTATATTTTGTTGTGTTGTAATGTAAATCATAATGGCTACTTTAACTAGTCCGCTTAAATTTATACATGATGCGAATAGGCTTATCGGTCCAAATTTCACTGATTGGTTACACAATTTGAGAATTGTTCTCACTTGTGAGCGTATAGCCTATGTTCTTGAGAAAGAGATGCCTACAAGAGTTGCAGATAATCCATCTGAGGAAGAAAAAAAGTTTTCAAGAAATGGAAAGAGGATGAGGCTATAGCAAAGTGTTATATGTTAGCCAGTATGAGCAATGAGTTGCAAAGGCAACATGAGAAAATGGATGCGAGATCCATTTTGCTTCACCTTCAAGATTTGTTTGGAAAGCGAAGCCGAACCACCAGATATGAGATATCTAAGGCGTTTTTTGGATCTAGAATGGCTCAAGGTAGTTCGGTAAATGATTATGTGCTTAAGATGATTGACTATATAAAATACCTTACGGATTTGGGTTTTATAATGGATAATGATTTATCTATTAATCTTATTCTCCAATCCCTTCCTCATACCTTTTCTAATTTCATCATGAACTTTAATATGAACAAGATTGAGTGCACTTTGGCCGAACTTTTAATTATGTTAAAAACAACTAAAGCGTAAATCTTGTTAAACAAGAGTAAAGTCATGATGGTGAAAGGTGCTTCTTCTTCTACCTTTAAGAAAGGTAAAGCTAAATTAGTTAATAAGAAGAAGAAGTCACTTAAAGGAAAAAGAGGAATAAAAAAGAACAAGGCCGCCAAGAAAAAGCCCAAAGGCACTTGCTTCTATTGCGGCAAAGATGGGCATTGGAAGAGAAATTGCAAAGAGTATCTTGCAATGAAGGCAAATGAGAAGCATGGTGATGCTTCACGAGGTATGTTTATCATTGAAATAAATTTGTCACAAAAAAATAGTTCTTTGTGGGTATTAAATACTGGAAGTATATCTCATATTTGTAATGATATGTAGATTCTAACAAATAGAAGACAACTCGGAAGCAATGAAGTTGACCTACATGTTGGTAATGGTGCAAGAGTTGCGGCATTAATCTTAGGCACTGCTCAAGTTCATCTTTTGTTAGGGAAGACCTTGTTTTTGTAAGATTGTTTATATGTACCTAACATGGTTAAGAACATTTTATCTATTTCTAGATTAGATCTAGTAGGTTTTGAACTGTGTTTTGTAAACAATAGTTGTAATATATTACTAAATAAACAATTATTTGGTAATGGTATATTGCAAAATGGTTTGTACATACTTGATGTAGCAAATACGGTCTTACATATTGAACTTACCGGTAAAAGAAAACAAAATAGTCTAAATATAACATATTTATGGCATTGTCGACTTGGTCATATTAATGAGAAAATATTGCATAAGTTAATTCAAAATAGTTGTTTGGATACAAATGATTTTGAATTTTTTTATACTTGTAAATCTTACATTAAAGGTAAAATGACCAAAGTACCCTTTGTTGGACATAGGGAAAGAGCATTAGATGTTTAGGTTTGGTTCATACAAATGTATGCGGACTAATGACAATACATGCTAGAGGTGGTTATTCTTACTTCATTACATTTATGGATGATTTCTCGAGATAGGAATACGTGTTCTTGATGAAATACAAATCTGAAGCATTTGAGAAATTTAAAGAATTTAAGAATGAAGTAGAAAACCTATTGGATAAAAGTATTAAAATCCTTAGATCAGATCGAGGAGGAGAATACTTAAGTTATGAATTTTTAAATTATCTTAAAGCTAATGGGATTGTGTCCCAATGGGCTCCTCCTGCTACACCACAACTTAATAGTGTATCGGAAATGAGAAATCGTACACTATTAGATATGGTACGTTCCATGATGAGTTTTGCCGATCTTCCAACATCTGTCTGGGGTTATGCTCTAGAAATCGCAAATTACTTATTAAACAGGGTTTTAAATCAGTATTATGGACTCCATATGAGATGTGGAAGAATAGAAAACCTAAGTCTAGTTTGTGAAAAAGCTTAATCTAGACAAATTTGATTCAAGAAGTGTCAAATGTAGGTTTGTGGGATATTCAAGAAAGTTTGTTAGATATTAGTTCTATCATGATGAAGAACAAAGAGCATTTGTCTTGAAACATACTATATTCTTAGAAAGAGAGTTTCTAATAAAAGAATATAGTAAACAAAAGATAGAACTTGAGGAAATTTCTAAACCACAACCTACGATTACACTTCCGAAGGAACCTGTGCAAGAAAGGTAAACATACAAATTCGTAGGTCGACGAGAATTTCAAGACCACCTAAAAGATAGGTAGGACATATTGATCAAGGTGGATATGAAATTTACCTTACATTGAATGAAGATCCTAAAACCTATGAAGAAGTGATAGCTAGTATCGATTCTAAGAAATGGCTTGATGCTATGCATTCCAAAATGAACTCTATATACCACAACCAAGTTTGGACTTTAGTTGATACGCCCGAAGGTATTGTACCTATAGGCAAATAGGTCTTTAGAAGAAAGACTAGAGTTACTGGATAGGTAAAGACTTATAAAGCAAGATTGGTTACAAAACGTTATCGTCAAAGACAAGGAGTTAACTTTGATGAAACTTTTTCACCAGTAGCCATACTTAAATCCATTCAGATTATTTGGCAATAGCTGCATACTATGATTATAAGATATGGCAAATGGATGTTAAAACGGCTTTCCTTAATGGAAACCTAGAAGAAGATGTGTATATGACACAACCTGAAGGTTTTATATTCATTGAAGAGCCTCATAAAGTATGTAAACTACAAAGATCCATTTATGGACTTAAACAAGCATCTCGTTCTTGGAACATCTGTTTTGATAAGATAATCAAATCGTTTGACTTTATTAAAAACCCAGTGATTCGTGTGTTTATAAAAAGGTTAGTATGAGCAAGATTACATTCCTAATATTATATGTGGATGACATATTATTAATTAGGAATGATATTAAGATACTATAATCAGTAAAGATTTGGTTGTCCAAAAACTTCTTCATGAAAGATCTGGGTGAAGATATTTTGGGGATAAAGATCTATAGAGATAGATTGAATAGGATGTTAGGCTTGACCCAGACAACATACATAGATAAAGTGCTAAAAAAGTTTAACATGGAAAACTCCAAAATAGGACACATGCCGATGAGTCATGGAGTTTATCTCTCCAAAGAAATGTTCCCTAAAACTGAAGAGGAGAGAACACATATAAGTAGAATTCTATATACTTTGGCTATAGATCTATCATGTATGCTATGCTACGTACGAGGCCTGATGTAGCATATGATCTAAGTGTTACGAGTAGATATCAGGCGGATCTAGGTAAGAGTCACTAGATTGCATTTGAGAACATTCTTAAGTACTTAAGAAAAACTAAAGAGATGTTTCTTATATATGAAGAAGAAGACTTCAAACTTGAAGGTTATATTGATTCAAGTTTTTAGTCTGATAAGGATGATAGCAAATCTACTTTAGGATATGTGTATATCCTGAATGGTGAAGCAGTAAGTTGGAAAAGCTCCAAACAGGAAGTTACTGCTGATTCCAGTACAGAAGCGGAGTATATTGCAGCTTCAGAAGCGACAAAGGAGGGTGTTTGGATAAAGAAGTTCATTACTGAATTTGGTGTGGTTCATACCATTGTCGATCTTATTCCACTGTATTATAATAACAATAGAGCTATAGCGTAAGCAAAAGAACCGAGGTCTCATCAGAAATCTAAATATATCTTACGAAGATTTCATCTCATCCGTGAGATTATTACGAGAGGTGACCTTCAGATTGCCAAAGTATCTACTAATGAAAATATAATAGATCCGCTCACCAAAGTCTTATCACAAAAGATGCACGAAAGACATTTTGAGAAAATGGGTCTTAGGCATAAAGGTTATAAGAGTTATGCCCTACAAGCCAGTCACATGGTGTTATGATGGGCATTATCTCTTGTAAATTTTTAATTTTAGTAATGAAATAAATATTTTATGACAATTTCTTTCATCATTTATTTACATGTTTATATGTACAATGATGAAGTCCATAGAATATTTGTAATATATATCTAATTATAATAAGATCATACTTATGAGATACAAATATTATATGCATTATTCTTAAACATTCTCAGTCATAAAACTATATAGTGAGGCTTTTATAGTATTGGATAAACTAGTACGTACTATGCATGTTTGTTAAAAAGGTGATTGTTCTTGTAGATCACTTATGTGGTGACACTAAGGCAAGTGTGCAGGTGCTCATTAGAGAATGAGTTCACTGAATTGACTCATAATAGAAATATCCAAAAAGTAATTGTACTTTACTATCAATTGGACATTCTTCATATCAGTAGTGTAAGTGATCATTAGACTTGAGAATATCATAGTTATCTTGTGGGTAAAATGTTGTACTTTAATACTAACTCAAAATGAACCATTTACTTCATTACGGGTAGTTATTGGGCTTAGTAAAACACTCATGGAAATAAATGAATATTCAATAAAGGATCTATTACCCTAAGTACATTGTGGGAGTTTGCTCTATGAGAATGATAGAGATATGTCTTAAGAAAGTCTTGGCCAAGGTGCAATGTAGGATTGAGAAAGAGTTCTCAATGACAGTACACTAAATGAGTCATGATCTCGAGATTCATTATACATAGTATTGGATATGGAGGTTTTGACAGTTAAGCATGACCTTGATCCAAACAGAGCAAGTATGACAGAAATATTGAATTGCACGGTAACTGATTACGGAAAGGTTTATGTTGAAGCTTGCTACTTCATTATAATTTAGGTGGCCATGATACATTGGTAGATGTCAATCTTGGTCTGTAGACATATTTAATTAATCAAGAAATGGTTTATTAAATATTAAGTGAATTAAATAGTTTAATTCATTTAATTAATCATGAGATGATTTACTGAATGTCGAATGAATTAAAGAGTTTAATTCGAAATTTAATATATGTTTACTGCCAACTTTATAGTGAACCTATTGAGTTATAGCCAAATTGATAAGGAACTTAATTGAATAATATTCCAAATGTTGAAATAATTAATTAATAAATTATCCATACAAGGGCATTATAGTAAATTCTATAAAATACTTTATGGTAAATTCTATAAGAAGGGTATTATGGTAATACTATAATAATTAATTAATAAAGTATTTATTTATTAATTATTAATATTTAAATAAAATAGTTTTATGGTAAATTCTATAAAAGGGTTTAATAGTAAATTCTATAAATGGTATTATGGTGAATTCTATAAAGGGTATTATAATAATTTGATTTGATTAATAATTGTATTTAAGTATATGGATAAATATAAGAATTAAAGGCCAATGGCAAGGTAGCACTTGGGATTAAATTGGCCAAGTTTTGTAAAATGGAAATGAAAGGCTTTCATTTAGCTATTTGGTGGAATAAATATAATATATATTTAATGCCTTTGAAAAGTCAAAATTGGCTTTGTTTTTTAGTTCGGCCAAGAGACATTTTAAAAGAGTAAAATTGGCTTATTTTGTGAAGGCTTAGCTATGAAATAAAAAGAGAAGAATTTGAGTTTCTTTTCTCCTCGGCCAAGAACATAGAAAGTAAAGTGTTTGCTAAATTCCATCTCAATTTTCACTTTCAAGCTCAATTAAGCTTAAATCAAGAGTGGACATACATAAAGAGAGTTCTCCTTAACACTTCTCTTATTTCAAATCTTAAATTTGTGTGACAAATTCAAAGAACAAGTAAGTTGTTCTAACTTGAAAAGTTTTAAATTATATCCAAAATAATGCAAACTTAATTTCTACTGCGTTAGGCAACTCTTACACAAAATCCCTCCTACCTAGGAAACATAGAGACTGTATGGTTGGTTAAAAGGCTAGCTGATAATGAGGAACAACATGTAGTAAAAGATAGATAAATCCAAAAGATGGCAGAAGAAATCTCGAAGATGAAGAGAATGCTTCAAGTCATTTCTCACAGACCAAGAACACCTGTACTGGTAAAAGCAATGGAAAGCAGCATTTCTAGCGTTCCATGTACCAAGGGTTACAAAACCAATTTTTGATGAAAAATCACTAAGAAGAGAAGAATTCCCGACTATCAATCAAGTGAGCTCTAAGAAGATGATAATGCTTTCAGATTTATTCATGAACCCGAACTAGAATCCCAGTACTCCCCCGATAATTTAGCGACAATCCGTAAACCAGGACCAGAGAACAGTTTTGGTCTAGAAGACATGAGAATGTTCCTTAATCGAAAATGACAAAATGAAAGGGAAAACTCCCAGCAAAGCCTATCTCGAAGAAGGAAATACAAGGAACGTAATAACAGGGTTGATAATTTGAAAGCTTGAGGCAAAAAGCTGATTGAGGAGTTAGTAGACCAGAAAAGACGAGGACAGGAAAGGAAGGATGAGCTAACACCTCGTTTCGGATTGTATTCTAGATCTTTTTTTTTTCCTGAAAGATCTTAAATTTTATTCTTCTCAAGAAGTTCAAAATGCTTTAGGTAATTCCGTTCATAAGAAAAATAGATTCGTCCCTACATATGGACTTCTATAGGAAGATGATGTTGATCTAAAGACTTGATGAATCCTAAATGTGCCACTTGTTTCTATTGACATTGGAAGAACAGGTAAGGAAGTGGTTTACCAGTTTAACCCCTACCAACATTCATAGTTTTGAACAACTGTATGAGTGGTTCATTAATGAGTTTATGGAGGCGATTACTAGCCTTAAAACCCTTAGTTTGTTACTGCTCATAAAGCAAGGAAAATGAGAAAGTCTCTAGAACTTTGTTAAAAGACATCATGATAAAGTAATAGAGTTGGGTATTTATCATAACTCTCTGGCATTGGAAGGTCTCAAAAGAGGTTTAAGGGTTAACTGAAGGTGGTACGCAATACAAAAACCATCCATCACTACTTACAAATTAACAAAGAGAAAATTGTTGAATGAAATTGAGATCGAGGACCAAGTTGCCTTCAAGCTAAAACTGAAAAGTATAATTAGATCAAGTTCGTATAGCCAAGTACGAAAGACAGACGCCAGAAGGAAATGAGATGATAGGAGAAATTTTCGAGACTTTGACTAGAAAGAGAGATGAACCCTGGAATAACACAAAACAACAAAGAGAAAGGACGAATTTCCCCTGAGAGGATATCACTCATCGAGAAAAGATGATACGAAAAGGATAGCTCATGTCTAAGAAGAAAAAGTCTTCACTCCCTTAAACACTCTACTCTCACAAATCTTAGAGAAAATCAAAAGATGGGGAATCATACTAATGGAACCTCGCATTATAAAAGCCAAACTGAGAGGAAATGCCAAGAATAAGTTTTGCAAATTTTATCAAAGTGCTGGACACTTGACAAATGAGTACTTCAACCTCAGGAATCAGGTCGAAGTATTGATATGAAATAATGATTTGCCAAATTTCATAACAAATGATGAGGAAGAGAGCTCTATACTCTGGATTAAAGGGTTGAGTGTGAAAAGGTGCATGAAGGTCAGACCATGATGATTTTTGGAGAAACCACATTAGCAAGAAGTTCAAACAGGGCGAGAAAGAACTATTCAAGATATTTACTCCCAAACACCGCCTTGGATATTCATGTTATGAATTTTAGAGCCGAGAAAAATCAAAAGATTACTTCAGTACCAATCATGTTCACAGTTGAAAATGAGGTTGGGGTTTATTACCTGCATGACGATGTTTTGGTAATAACATTAATAGTAGAAACAGCTCAGGTCAATTGAGTTTTAGTAGACACAGGAAGTTCGGTTGACATCATCTTTAAGGATACTTTGGATTCCCTGGGAATCAAAGACTTAAAACTGAGGCTAACGAAAAATGCAAAAGCAGTAGAAAGTGTCAATTACCTAAAGCTAAAATTTCAAGCAGGAGAAGGGATCAGCGTCATCAAAGGAAGTCAAAAGAAAGCCCGATCATACTTTGTAGCCTCTTCAAAAAGTTTATATGAGATATTGAAATGACAATGGGAAGAGACCTTTAAAGTCAATAACGAGGACCAGTAACATAAACGAATAATAGAAAATTTAAGTAAGGGGGCCAGCAAGATAATCCACTACCAACTCTAAATCTAACAGAAGAGCTTAAACCTATTATCTTAAATGAAGAAACCTCCCAAAAAATGGTCAAAATTGATTCTCGTCTCTTGGAAAAACAAAGGGTTATGCTAAAAAAATATTACGAGAAAGCATATGGATGTGTTTGCATGGATACACGAAGATATACTAGGAATAGATCCCAAAATAATTTCCCATCGGCTTTTGATCAACCTCGAATACAAACCTGTGAAGTAGTAGCGACGACCATTCAATGCCGAAAGGAGAGAGGCAGTAAAGGCTGAGGTAGAAAAATTAATGAAGGCTAATTTCATTAGGGAAATGCACTACTGATGTGAGTATCAAATGTAGTTATTGTGAAGATAGCTAATGGAAAGTAGAGAATGTGCGTGGATTTCATAGACTTGAACAATGCTTGTATCAAAGATAACTTCCTACTTTCCAAAATAGATCAATTGGTGGATTCAATAGCCGGGCATGAGCTATTGAGCTTCGTAGACTCATTTTTAGGATATAATCATGTTAAAATGTATGAACCAGATTAGGAAAAAACCGCATTCATAATAGATCAAGGATTGTATTGTTACAGAATAATGCCTTTTGGACTAATAAACCTAAGAACTATTTTCCAAAGGTTAGTCAATCGGGTTTTTAGACCTTTAATCAAAAAAATCATGGAGGTTTACGTCAACAATATGATTACCAAATCATTAAAAGCTCGAGACCATCCAAAATATTTGAAAGAAACTTTCTCCTATCTAAGAAAATATAACATGAAGTTAAATCATGAGAAGTGTGCATTTAGAGTCTAGGTAGGAAAATTACACGTGGTCAGTGGGTGCGACATCGAAGCTAACCTTTAAAAGGTCAAAGCAGTATTGGATCTCAAATCCCCCACTATGCTTAAGGAACTGCAAAGCTTGACAAAGAGATTGACTACCTAAACAGGTTCCTGTCCAAAGTAATAGACATGTGTTTTTCCTTTCTTTTAGATTATGAGAAAAGGAAATAAGATTGAATAGGTTGAAGAATGCGAGAATAGCTTCTAAGAACTAAAAAAATATTTAGTTTCTCTACCATATTTGACAAGCCTAGAAATTAAAGATGTATTTTACATTTACCTTGCAGTGAGTGACCACCCCATCTATTATACAAGTAAATCACTATTAGATGTTGAAACAAGATAAACCCCACATAAGTTGGAAACTAGGTGGCAGTCTATCAACAAATAGAAGCCAAGTATTACAACAAACATGTTTGGTATCATACTTTCTAAGTTGAAGACTGGGTCTTAAGATAAGTTACCTTGAATACTAAATTATTGAGAGAAAGTGTTCTCAGGGCTAATTGGGAATAGTCATATAAGGTCACCCAAATTTTAAGGCCAAAAGTCTATAAACTAGAATTTCCATACGGAAGTAGGATAATAAAACCATGGAATGTCGAGCAATTAAAGTTGTATTATCCTTGAGAATTATCAAAGATCTATAAAATCTTTTTGCCTTATAAATAAATAAATTTATTATTTTTCACCAGCAAAAGACTCCTGGCAGCAAGGATACACTAACGAATAGAACCTCCAAGTCGAGAGGCAAAGAAAACGAAAAGCCCGTGGTAATATTATCCATAGCTCGAATAAGCTCTGAGCATGATCTTAGGATGTATAAGAGTGATATGGTTTCCAAGTGGCTAACTTCTCAAATCATTTTAGGAAAATATTATCCATAGCTCGAATAAGCCTTGAGCACGGTCTTACGACGTACAAGAGTGAAATGGTTCCTAGATGATCAGTTTTATATCTATAGCTTGAATAAGCCCTGAACACAGTTTTAAGACCTATAAGAGTGAAATGGTTCCTAGATGATCAGTTCTTACATCCATAGCTCGAATAAGTCTTGAGCACGGTCTCAGGACGTACAAGAATGCAGCGGTCTCCAGATGGTCAACTCCTTAGTCATATCAAGGTAATATTATCCAAAATTCAAATAAATCCTAAGACTGACCTCTGGACATACAAGAATGAAATAGTTTCTAAAAGATTAAATTTTACATTCATCTCAGGACAATATTATCTATAGCTCGAATAAGTCTTGAGTATGACCTTAGGATGTACAAAAGCAGAATTGTTCCTGAATGACACTATTTAAACTTCCACACTGAGGTAATATTACCTACTAGCTCTAATTAGGTTTTGAGCCAAGTTAGAATGCAAACAAGAAAGGAGTGGTTTTAAGCAGATCATATCAAATTGACACACTAAGAACCCAAACAAGTCCTAAGGATAACTTCTGGGCGCAAAAGGGTCAAATGGTTCTCAGAAGAACTATGAGGAATGAAATTAAAGTCAGGACAATAATATCCAAGATCTACTGAAGCCTTGAAGCTAAATCATGTCAACAAGCCAATATGATTTCTGCTTAAAGATGTCCCTTTTAAGATGTGAAAATTAGAAGATCGATTCCAATAGCAAAAATCTTATGTTCTCAGTTCGACTCAGTTTAGGTCAGATTTCTTGAAGTATTCTCTAACAACAATCAAGTTCTATAAATTAAGCAAAGTGCCAAGTACGAGGAATGAAATTGAAGCATAGTAACAAAAAGATCCATACAAGTCAAAAGAATGAATTTATAAAATTTTAAGTTCATAACATTTTTCCAACATAAAAAAAAAAAGAAAAAGAAAGAGAGTGTATTCCTCAATTGGTAGGATTGGTAGGAGGACTGGTTAAATCTGAAAAAGCATCAGTTGGCTCGATAGAAGGAGCATCAATTGTCTCGGCAATAGGAACATTAGTTGGCTTAGCAAGAGTAATATTAGTTGGCTCAATAGGAGGAATTTCCACTAGGTCAGCAAGAGAAACAGAAGGAACCTTGAGATTAGGATGAGCGAACCCTTCTGGGAGAATGTTAATAGAAGAGTCATTATTAGAAGAGTATTCACCGTGGGGTGGCGGCATATGTCCCAAAACTTCATATAACCAGGTCAGTTCTAAATTTGGATATTGACCTTGGAACATCTTACAAGTTAGGTCAATTCCTTCATTGACCGGCTTACAAACAATAGCCTCAACCACCCCCTCAACCTTTTTAAGCTTAGTGGCCAAGTACACAGATATCTTATTCTCAGCTTCTAAGCATTGTTCCAACTTCTGACACTTCTCTTCAGATTCTTGGTGAAGCCTATGACATTCTGCCCTTTACTTATTTAGGTCATATTCAAGGGTGCTCATCCTCTTGCTAGATTTTAGTTAGGAAGATTCGGCAGTGACCACCCTAACTTAAAGCTCTTCCATCTCCCGAGCCCATTTGTCATTCTCAGCCTCAAATTTTGTCCTCTCCAAGGTCAACCCTTTCTCCGCCTCCTTAGCCTTAAACGCCAACTGATTAAACTAAAGCGACACTGAGGAAGTAGCCTTAATGGCATCTTGGTGCACTACGGCCGCATATTAGATTTGAATCAATCAACATAAAAATGATAAAACGTCAGAAGAAATAAAATGAATTTTTTTCTTCCAAACATAAGATGAATATCAACTTACCTGGCTCATCCATCTCACCAAATAGTTCACAAGTCCTATAGGCAATGCACTAGTAAGAGCCTCTGAATACTTGCAACAAATCTCCAGTACGTGCTGGTAAATACAGGGAAGGAAATGAGCAAAGAATTCTTTTTTGTGTTAGGAAGTTCCTCTGGGATAAGTTGAGGCATCTCAATGGCCCCCTCAGCTCTCTGAACAGATGACCCATTCTTTTTTCTCGACCCATCATTCTCTGCCTATCACCTTAGATCGCAACTCCTCTACTAGGAGTTGGAATTTTGCTAGAATTAGAAGGCCCAACAACATTGAAGGGAGCAAATGTCCCAGCAGAACCCTTAGAGGTAGGAGACCCAGCCCTAGTCCTTAAAGTTTGAGGGCTTTCTTAGCCTTTTTGCCCTTGGCCAATTGCCTTAGCACATCAAGAGGGTTCGACATTGGTTTTGTTAAGGCCATCTTTTTTACAAAAAAGGTGACACCGAGATTAGACACCACAATTCAACACTTAAGAAAAGATGGAAAATATGCTTACCAGCTTAGGCCTCCTTTGAAGCTAATTGGCCCTTAGAGATGCAAAGATTTATAAGACCCGATGAAATCAGATCAGAGTCAGAGAAGAGAGATCTTTAATTAGATGCTGAGGACCTAGCTATCTCAACCCTCTCTAAATTTCAAGCGCTAAGCTCGAGCAACTCACTCTTGGTGATGGCATCCCCAAATAATCTCAGCACCAAGATGTTGTTGTTAGGATTCCACTTACCACCAACAAAAAATCACTTATTTTTTCAATCCTTATTATAGGATGGGTTTGAAGATAGTACCACGTAGGGTTCTTTATTGGGTTCCTTTTTTGGAAGTATATGTACTCAATTTCTTCAATTGAGGGAGCAAAATCCGAGATTTGATGTCATAAAACAAATAAACCTGACAATATTCTCCAACTGTTAAGATTCTGGTAAAATAGTCTTAAAGTGGGAGTTTGACCCCAAGATGCAACAGTTCCTTATTGAAGGAAATTTCATGTCTAGAAGACAATTAACAAGTTCATCCTTCTCACGAGTTCTAAGGTAAATCCCCTTAGGAATGTTGTAATAATGGGTATAAGCTCTTAAATCCAATTCTGTAATGGTAGAAAGGAACTAATCTACTTCAAAATGTGTAATGTGTGTGACAATGACTGGCTCTTCTTTAGAGTTATTTCGCCTAGAAAAGTCTTATTATCACTTAAAACAGAATCCATCTCTATTCATAAGATAGAAAAAAAAACATGAAGAGCTGCTTTAGGTCATTAATAACTCGTGAAGTATTTACCTAAGGTCTCTAACTTTAGAAAAATATTCAGCATTTGTCTCAATCAACCAAAAATACTAAAATACGATAGAAATAAAGAGTTATAAGGAGTAACAGAGACTTACTATTTCTTGGTTGAGAAAGAAGAGGAGCTTAGACAAAGAATCCTTGCTTGAAGTTTGAAATCTTGTTTCTATCAAGGCTATTTGCAATAAGAAAAAAGTTGCAATATAGAATGAAGACGAAGGGAATGAAAGAGTAAAGAAAGTGTATTTAGGAGGGCAGAGAAACCCCAGTCATCGATGCGAAAGAGAGATAAATGGATGAGGTGAAGCCACGTTGGTTAGAAGGTTAAAAGTTGATCTAGTAAATATGAAAAAAGGGGCGGCTATCATGAGGGCTAGGAAGATCTTTTAATGCCTGAAATGACGTGACCCTGGGAATCAATTGAAGATTCCCACATGGATGGAGGCTAGCGGATTCAAAGTTAAACATTTAAAGTTGGCATAAGTAAAGTCGAATAGGCTATGGGCTTAAATTAGAGTCCCATGAAGGATGAAAGAAGAGTCTAAGGCCTGGCTCGTTTTAAGAAACACTGTCCTGAACAGAACAGGAAACATGAACGTGCTCTGTTTTAGGTGCAGCGGAAGT
This sequence comes from Cedrela odorata, assembly GCA_035584115.1. Lineage (NCBI taxonomy): Eukaryota > Viridiplantae > Streptophyta > Magnoliopsida > Sapindales > Meliaceae > Cedrela > Cedrela odorata. Next base: position 662 of record JAXCLQ010066039.1, on the reverse strand, counting down.
GCGACGCACGAAATGGAATTTCGGGCGCACAACCGCTGCTAGGGAGCTTAGATTGACATTACAAATTTTTGAAATTGACTCCCTGATGATCGATATGTGCATGCATGTGTATTTCAGTGTAAAATTTTTCATCTCTGTTTTGTTAAACAAAAACAAGAAAAAAAAAAACAAACCTGTATTTCACCAATCCAAACCAGCAACAACCTTGTTTCCCTTGGATATCCACACAAATCGATGTTGATGATGTTGGTTCCGGCTTGATCGGAATCTTAGAGCTATGGTTTAAGCTTCACAAGCTTAACAAGCTCTTTCTCTCTCTACGGATTTCTCTTTATCTCTCTTTTATTCAAACCTTGGTTCACAACCAAAGCTTACTTCTCACTTCTATTTTAGCAATGGTTCACAACCAAGCTGTGACAAACTCACTTCCTTGAGTGAGTTTCGGTAAAGAAGAAGAAGAGTTTTTTTTGGTTTGTTTCTTAAAGAAAACAGAGAAGAGAATGAAGAATGTTCACTTCTACATATACAGTGTATATGTTTATATATATATGTCCGAAAACTTAACAATTAAGCTTTCTTTTTCACTCCACCGACTTCAATCTAACAAATATCTCAATCCATTATCACAAAAATGGGATGATTCATTGTGTTTAAGTCGGCAA
>JAXCLQ010066028.1:0-15158 GCA_035584115.1 Cedrela odorata | reverse complement strand
CACACATATATATATATATATATAAATATACACACACATACATTCATATATATATATATATATATATACATATTTAAAATACACACACACACACACGTATATATTTATATATATACGCACACATACATTCATATATATATATATATATATATATATATACATATTTAAAATACACACACACATATATAATTATCTATCTAAATAAATTAATACCAACAAATATTAATTTCTAATTTTCCTAAAACAAAATTAATTTTTCAATAATTAACTAATAATTAAATCAAATTACCTTTTTTGACCTGAATTTCTCGCTGGAAAAGTCTTATTGTTGGAATATTCGCCGGAATTGTAGAGAGGAAATTGAGAAGAGAGAGAGATATTGAAAATAAAGAATAGCTAGGATCCGAGTAAAAGTTTGTTTATATAAGTGAAAATTTATTATTTTATTTTATGTTTATTTTAATTATTTTATACTAAAATAATATTTAAAAAAATTCAACATTTGGGCTGTGCTCGGGTGTAGACCTAAGCACAACCCAAATGGGGCCTACAACACATTTTATTTACATTTTTAATTTTATATTTAAATTTATTTTAAAATAATAAAGTAAATTAAAAAAACAAATATTTTTTTAAACTTTTTTTTTAAATTTTTTTATGATTGTTTTTTTAAATAATAAATATTTTTAATTGTAATTTCCAAAAACAAATGTAAAAAATTAATTATATTTTTAAAATTTATATATTTATTTAATATTTCATTAAATTTTTATTTTTATTTCACTTTATTAGCTAAATAACTAAGTTATATACTTTTGTTTAAATTTAATTAAAATTTTTTAATTATTATTTTAAATTTATTTTCATTTAATTTCTTTATTTTTAAAATTTACATAATAAATATATTATATTTGAAAATATTTTCTTTTTAAAAAAATTTATAGTAAATAAATTTTATTTTGTGAATTATTATACAAAAATTATTTATATATTTATTGACCTTTATTTATTTATTTTATATTTATACTAAAATAAATTTAAAAAATTTTTAAAAAAGTAAAAAACTTGTGGGGCCCACCCAAGCACTTGTGCTCTGGTGGGCCCCACATGTTTCTTAATTTTTTAAAAATTTATTTTGAAATCAATTAAAATAATAAAATAAAATTAAAAAAAACAAATATTTTTTCAACTTTTTTGTAATTTTTTTTACAATTATTTTTTGAAAAAAAAATTTAATTGTAATTTCAAAAACCAAATATAGCAAATTAGTTATAATTTTTAAATTTTACATATTTATTTAATATTTCATTAAAATTTTATTTTTATTTCACTTCTGTAGCTAAATAATTAAGTTATATATATATATATATATTTTAAATTTAATTAAAAATTTTAAATTTATTTTCATTTAATTTCTTTATTTTTAAAATTTACATAATAAATATATTATATTTGAAAATATTTTCTTTTTAAAAAATTTATGGTAAATAAATTTTATTTTGTGAATTACTATACAAAAATTATTTATATATTTATTGACCTTTATTTATTTATTTTATATTTATGCTAAAATAAATTAAATTTTTTAAAAAAGTAAAAAACAAGTGGGGCCCACCTGAGCACCTGTGCTCGTGTGGGCCCCACCTATTTCTTAATTTTTTTAAATTTATTTTGAAATCAATTAAAATAATAAAAGTAAAATTAAAAAAAATAAATATTTTTTCTACTTTTTTGTAATTTATTTTACGATTATTTTTTTGAAAAAATAAATATTGTAATTTAAAAAAACAAATATAACAAATTAATTATTATTTTTAAAATTTACATATTTATTTAATATTTCATTAAGGTTATATTTTTATTTCACTTCATTAGCTTAATAATTAAGTTATATATTTTTATTTAAATTTAATTAAAAATTTTAAATTATTATTTTAAATTTATTTTCATTTAATTTCTTTATTTTTAAAATTTACATAATAAATATATTATATTTGAAAATATTTTTGTTTTAAAAAAATTTATAATAAATAAATTTTATTTTGTGAAATATTATTTAATCTGTAAAATGAAAAATAAAGAAATAAAAATAAAAAATATATATATACAAAACGCGGGTACTGTAGATTTAGGGTTTTGGAATTTAGAGTTTGTGGATTATACACTATACAACGAGCACTATAAGAAAGTAATTGTAGCATGTTTTTGGTCTCGAGGGTAAAATCGTTCAAATGGCATGAAATTGGACCGATTGTTAAAACTGAATTGGGCTTGGTCATATCGGTAAACAGGTGGTCTGAAAAGATTATTTTCGAAAATTTTTCATTGTTCTAAGGTTTGAATTTGTTTACGTCAACTCTGAGATTTTATGAAGTCCAGTGGGTTTGCATGTAACGGCACCGTTTTTAACTTCTAAAACAGGGTTGATTTTGATAGGTTTAAAAGAAATTTAAAGAATTTTTGTTACTCAAAATGATGTCGTTTACTGTCAGGATAAACGGTGAATATGATGTTTTTTTTGGTTAAATACTAAAAAAAATTTTAAAATTAAAAATTAAAAATTAAAATAAATATTAAGACAAAATGACTTCGTTTTCTATAGAGCGAAACAATATAAAATCTATAAAATAATACATGACACACCATATATTAATAAATCTTGACTGTTTTTAAATATGTCATGCATTTGTTAAAAAAATGTTGATTCAATTGGTATGTATCAAACATATGTCAATTATGCATGATACAATAGAAATCTATCAACAATGCACTGTCAAGAAAATCCATTTTCTTATAGTATTAACACATAGTATTATAAAAACTGCATTTTGTTATAATAAAAATCTTGGCTTGTATGATCTTTAGATCAACAATCTCTTTCTTTTTATGAAACAAATATTCCATATATTTTGATATTTTTTTTATTTTTGAGAATTTAAGAAAAATGATTTTTTTATCCTTAGTGTGGTATGGGCTTTTAAAAGAAACATGAATACTTTTAAAGAATAGACAATTAGTAAATTACTAAAATTTATCAAATAATTTCACAACTAGAAAAAACCCTCTTTTACTATACTATGCTTCTTGCTAGTGTCAGGTCATCGAAATTGCTAAGACAAATTTTTACAAATGACATTCGAGTACCATTGTTCATATGAGTGGGCAAATTCAATTTTAATCAATTTTGCTTTAAAATTCCAACTGATAAAAAACTATTAGTTTTAGTTTAGATCAAACCGATAGTATGAGACAAACTAAACTGATTCAAATTGAGTTGTCGGTTTGAGTATAAACCTAAAAACTTAATCTAATTAGAAGGTCCAATTATTGCATTAAATTACATCCATCACAATAATAAAACACATTCAATTTTCAACATGACAGTAGAATATGATGATGTATCCAATGCATGTCCATGAATATGTTATCAAATAAAAAAGTATAAATTAGCAAATATAATAATTTAACCTTAGTTTTCAGATTTTCAATTGTCATCAATCTAATGAATCGTCACAACTATATATTAAAATTTTGAATAGAGATTCAAGTGTCAATGATAAGACAAATTTTATACCTATTAACAAGGAATACATTCTTCAATTGTATCTTCTTATTCAAACACAACTAATATATATCCCTAACAAGTGTTTTTGTCACGCCTCCGCCCAAAGGGTACACATGTGATAACTGTCACAGACTTTTGAAACACATTTTAAATCTCCGAACATGTCTCTTAGGCTTGTCAGGCTACTTAGGTATCTGTCCCCTATATTATCATTTACATACAGTTGTCTCTCTGAGATATTTCTAAATCATTTAACAATTTAAATGTATATTTAATTAACAAATACTACAGGGAACTCATTAAAATACAATATTTTCAATTCATATTTAAATACATATAATAATTTTCCAAAACATACCCAGTGGACTAATCTATACAGTCTGTGAGTCGAGGTTAACAATGATACCTGAAGGCGTTATACTCTTAATCGATCACCACCACCAATTATTATTCTTGAATATACTTGATTTCTTGAAACTGGAATGTGAGGGGTGAGTATACAATTATAATCAGTGAGTAAATACATACATATATAGATATACATACATGCTCACACATTTCTAAATCATGATATTGAGATTTCAATTTTGTCATTCTTAATATACATATATACTTTTTCATTTACAACATATGATTTTTATCACAAAGCACATTCGTTGGTCTGCATAACTTTTAAAACCATAAATCAGGTTGCCCATACTTTCCTGATCGCTACCTTGGCTGAGGTAATGTCCAAATCCATTAGTGAGCCTGTTTATGCATAAACCATATGCAGTGCATTCTTATAAAATATTAAATAATTTATTTCTTTTAAAACATACACTTGTAAAACATTTTCCCTTTTCATTGATGTTGGCTTTGAGTAGTCACTTGGTAATAAAATGACTGTCCTTGATATCTGTCAAATTCATAAGATCCCTATCAAGTCGCCAGGACTTTCCATAAGTTCCTTTAATTGCACCTAAGTGTATGGCACATAGTAGGCTTACCATGACTTATCCTCCCTTATACAGCCCCACTACGACACCAATAATCCACATGGTCTCTCATAGGTCCGTCCATAGGTTACAACCCTGTATATATAATAAATAAGTAGGCCTAAAGGCCATACAACTGGCCCACTAGCCATATCACAATAAATTTGACTTTATCAGCCTAATCATTAAGATGTACGTGCATTTAAAACATTCCATTTTCACCTCAATAATATATCAATGTAAATAAAAATCCAGCTTCCATGGCTATAATATTTTCAAGCAAGGTTTACAAATCAATAATTCAAATCTGGCCTCCTCGGTCATTACATGCATGTATTTCAATTAAAATTTGTACTGTAAACCACAATACAAAACCATCCCAATATCAATATAAAAACAGCAGTAAGCATTTTCATTCTAATATTTTTGTACACATGCATACATATAATACCAAATGCATTCTATTTACATAATTATGTATGTATAAATCCACTCATAGGTAAGGGAGGGTTATCACTCCCATAATTACTCCTCGTGCCAATTAGATTCCACTATCATGTGTTTGGTGCCTAATATCACACATGCATTGTCTTATTAATTTCAATATTCCAAATCATTATAACATGCACTAAATGTGATATTCATGTATAGCTTGACACATATTATATTACGAGGCTTTACTAACGAGGCCATTTATTTGATTCTCAACAACAGAATCCCATGGCTGTAACTATTTAATTTCACATACATTTTTATCATAATGCTTCAATTATCACCACTTAATACCATTTAACATTTCATACGCGAACTCATTGAAATCCCCAAATTCTCATTTCTTTTTAAACAGACATATTTATTCTAAACAATATTCATCGCATGTATATAACATTATATACTTCCAATTAGCATAAATCAACACAATTCGACGTTTCTTAAGCGAAAATCAAATTAAATTCTGATGAACAGTAAATTCCAATATTCTCACATTCTCAAAACCTTAAAATCATGATTATAATAGGTTAATAGGCTTATCGAAAGTTTGTTCAAGCCTTCAAGAACCTCAATTTGTCATCCAAACTCAAAAGCCCCAAATTTGAGTCAAAACCCATTTTTCTTTTTCGTCGTTTCTTACTTTTCTTAGCTTAAAATTAGTACCAATGCGAAGAGAATATGATAAGGATTCATTTGGTAGTGAAAATTTTGAATTTAATCAGAAGAAAAATGAGAAATCGAAGAGAGAAGTGAGAAAGAGTCTTTAGAGAGAGAATGGATTTTTGGGTGTTTTATTGTGAGAGAAAAATGTGAAACAAGTGAGGGGTGGTTTGGGTTTATATAGACAAAGGGGTGAAAAGACCAAAATGCCATCAAAATCTTTAAGAAATTTTTAAAAAACCAAATTTTTGTGATGGATAGTATTGTGAGCAGTACGCTACAGTGCCGTAAATAGTGTGGTCGAACACCCTTACTGCCGGTCGATCGTTTTCCAAATCCAATCGAACTAAATATTATAGTAATACCACATAGCTACTGTCGGTCGACTGTTTCCAAATCCGGTTAACCGTTTTTGGTGCTACAGTAACTGCTACAGTATCAAAACTATAGTAACTCAATTTTTTACTATTTAAAAATCTTGCAATTTAGTCCTTAAAATTTTGCAATTTGGTTCCTTTTTTAGTTTTTGAAAAATACAACTAAATCCATATTAATTATTTCATTAAGTCAACTTAAGTTCTCCGAAGCCTCGTTAATGTGTCAAATAAATCTTGAATCATGCACATGTGATATTGAATATTCTTAAATGATCATTTTACCTTTGTGTTCGAATAATAGGGTTTACAGTTCTCCTATGAGGGATAACAAATTTGGGACAAAGTTTATTACAAATAAGGTAAAAATCATAGAACTTTATTTCTCTAAATAAAACTTCATTAAGTATAAAATAAATAGCAATAGTATTTTGACATTCTTCTTGGTCAAACTTTCCAATAAGCTCTATATTACTACCACTACTTGTAACACCTGTGATTTCCTTTGTACAACTCATGGTTATTAAGCAATGATATAAGGTAAATGTATGAAGATATTTTTATAAGTTTGAAAAATGTGGTAGACAAGAAGGGTAGAAATGAGAATTTTATTGTTAATAAGGTCATTTTTAAAATTTTAGATTATGGATTATAATGAAATTAAGTGGGCTAATAATATAATATATGTATATATATAATATTTATTAGCATCAATTTAATTAGTTAGGCCCAAACCTAATTAGTTAGGCCCAAGTCCAAGTCTAAGTTTATATATAATAAATTAAAATACATAAATAAATGAATAAAATATTAAGTTTTGGCCAAAATTCTCTACACAATCCTAATGATCCACTTGACACAATTCTAGGCATGTTTTGTAAGATGGATAAGGATGAACATAAAGACTAAATTAGTGAAAAATGAGGTGGCTAAATGTAGTCCTTTGGATTGGTTGAATTAATCTGATCCATCCATGTGTTTTAAGAAATTAGAATTAATTAATAATTGATGAAAATTGGGTGAAAAAAGGAGAGCTCTTGGACTGATTGAGTTAATCTAAGCCATCTATGTGTTTTAATAATTGTACTTAAATAAAATTTAATGTTTTCAAATTGGAAAAGTAAAGGAGTAGAAAACATACAAGTGAAAAGTGTAGGAGAAGAGAAGAAAAGGAAGAGAAAGAAGAGAAAAAAAGATGACAAATAAGAGGAAAAAAATTGGTAACTTTCTTTTAATTAGAATTGTAGTATTTTGGTGCAGTATGCCTAGTGAATTGAATTAATTGTAGTAAGAAATTAGAGTTCTCTTAATTAGAATTGTATTATTTTGGTGTAGCATACTTAGTGAATTGAAATTAATTGTAGTAGGAATTAGAGATGGACAAATTTATATTAGTAGTGCTAAATTATAGTAGAGAATTAGATATAGATAAATCGATATATTAATACTAAATTGAAGTGTGGGAATTGAAAATGGTATTGTGTTAATATTAAATTGAAGTGTGGAAATTGGAAATGGAATTGTGTTAATGTTATATAGTATTTTAAATGAGTAGAATTGGTGGTTATAGAGTGTTATTAACATGTGTATGTTATGTTTATAATAATAGTGTAAAGTGGTGAGAAATTAAATATAAATAATGTATAATATGTGTTTATAATAGCATAAATTGTTAATTGTGGATTTGGAATGACATAATTGTGAAATTGAAATTGAATCTTGACAATTTTTGATAGGCCGAGTTTGTGTGAAATAATTGGGAGTGTTTGAAATTTTATACTGTGGATGTTGTCGGAAAATGAATTGGCAGAAAACGGCAACATTTGACAAAATTAGAAATTTTCCGCCAAATGTGTGTTTTTCTGAGAGTTGTATATGTATTGGTATAGGTATGTATGAAATGATGGAATGGAGTGAATATGGTAATAAGTCTATTTTAGGAAATTCATAAAGTGATGAGTTTGGGTAAATGGATGTCATAGGAATGTGGCGGCTAGAATTAACTTGTAACTAAAATGGATTGTGTTAATTTGATTTTAGGTACATACCATTGAATAAGAACACTCAAAGAGAACGAGAACGGAAGTAAGTAGATCATGTTTGCATTTTTATGTTTTAAAATTGTGCGGTATCCGATGTTATGATGAAAATGTGATTTTAACTTTTAGTATGCGGGTATGGTTTTATGAAATGATTGTTGAATAATGAAAATGTAATTTTAACATATTGGTACATCGATATAGTTTTATGAAATGAAAATTGAAAATTGTGAATTTAACTGTTGTACGCCAATATCGCATTTAGAAAATAAATATGAAATGTTATCGATGTGTGAAATGGTTGAATAAGAATGTATTTTTATGGCTTAGTAATTAGTTATGCTATTCTAACCTAGTCGGGTTTCGTGTTACATGCGAGGGTCGCGGACTAGTAAAAATTCTATTTAACGCATTGCGCGCGTTTCTGATATATGGAAATGAGAATGACCGCTATATACATAACACTTAATTACATTCTGAATTCGGGTCACCGTAGGTACAGGTGACACTAACTGACTAAACCGTTTTGAATGTGTTCATATTATGAATAAATTCTATGTGATTAAGAAAAGTTTGAAAATGGTTTGATTGTTTAAACCTTTATATTCTGATAGCATCGACATTAAAAACATGTATGATTTTCTTATTGAGATTATATCTCACTTTTTATTGTAAAATTTTTTTTTTCAGATAATAGCATATAAAGGTGTTCAAGTACACAAGCGAGGGTACTAAACATATTTGAAGTTTTTGGATATATGTAATTGTAGGTTAGTTAAGTAATGTGTATAGATTTGTATGCATAAGAACTTTTGTAAATTGAAGTATATAAGGTTTGTGTAATAAAAGTGATGCATTGTATATTATATGTGTGAATGATATTTGAGGTTAAATGTATGTAAAAGGGGTGTGACAGTTAGTGGTATCAGAGCTTAGGTTATGATTCTGTAGACTTTAGGTTAATGTGGAAGTGTAAACATATATATGTATAATAAATGTTTAGTTAGTAGATTTGTTTAAATTTCATGGGATCTAACCTTGTTTTATTTTGAATGTAGATGGCTAGGACTAAGTACGACATATGGATGTGTGTAGACAGAAGAGAATAATGTGCTTTAGAAGGTGTTGTAAAGGATTTAAGAAACTTTGGGCAGATAGGAATAGAGAGAGAGTGAACGCCATATATAGAGGGTATCAGAGTGATCGGAATGCTAACATATGGTATTTGGACACTGATCTAGGTCTAGGAGTTTTTGAGGAAGTTAAGAATAACGCACTTAAGAGTTTAAGGGTTTATGGCAAGGGAGTGAATTAAAGTAAACTTGTGGTCCGGTGTATATACTAGATAAGGAGGTATAATAATATTTTTAGAACCTAAAAAAGTTAAGCAAGAAAGGTGAATAGAAGCCTAAGGGGTGAGAGTAGTAGGAGAAGACTTGTAACATTAGCACCTTTTCCCTTTAAAGTAGAAAGGCCTTTTGAACCACCAAATATAGTGAGGGATTCGAATGACTGGTGGAGTATTGGGCCTAACCCTACTAGGATGTTTTATAAGTAGATTTGTATATATACTTTAATCTTTTTGTAGTTATGACTTTAGTTATGTGAGTTGTTCTTTTTGTTGTATATTTTATATAGCTACCCTTTTAAAAGGATTGTAAATTTTATAGTTAATGTAAGAATGATCTTGTTATATTTTGATACAATGATATATAGCATGTTATTGTATTATAATTTTACATCTAGGAATTGTTGGATTATGTTATATTTACTTCTTAATAGAGTATGGATTAATAAAGAAAATTCTAATGTGTTCTTGTATCTCTTAAATACTAATGACTTATATGTCTCTAATACAGTTATTTCAACAAAGGAGAATGTCACGTAAAGAAAAATTAAAAGCTAATGCATCTATTTCAAGAGCCCTTCAGAATGTTAATAGAGCGGGAGAGCCTGCAAGAGATGCTGGAGATGAGAATCCTATCATTAACATGATGATGAGGATGATGGAACAACAAAATAAATTGATTGAGGGTATTGCTCGAGGTAGTAGTGCCTTAAGAAGTAAAGGGAGTGGGAACCGACCTAATGGCGAGGAGTATAATAATAGGGTAGTGACTTTGGAACAATTTAAGAAGTTTAATCCACCGATATTTGGAGGAAGTATAAATCTAATGGTGGCAGAAGTATGGATTAAGCAAATGGAGAAAATATTTACCGCTCTTGGGTGTAGTGAGGAGCAAAAAGTGGTTTTTGCTTCGTTTCTATTACAAGGAGAGGCAGATCATTGGTAGAAGTCTAAAGCTAGATTGTTGAGAACTCGGTTGGAGGGGAGACCGATTATATGAGAGTTATTTCAGGAAGGTTTCTTGGAGAAGTATTTGCCATAATGAGTCAGAGATAATATGGAGGCGAACTTCCTCAAATTGGTGTAAGGAGATAAATCAATAATGGAATACGGGCAGAATTTACAGCTTTGTCTCGATTTGCTACGACTTTAGTTGGAAATGAGCAAAGCAAATGTAGGCGTTTCCTAGAAGGATTGCATCCAGCAATTAAGTTGTGGTTGTTCATCCTGAAACTGAACATATATGTAGATTTGGTAGACTGAGCAGTTATTGCAAAAAGAGATTTGGCGGAGTCTCAAAATGTTCGGGAGCAGTTCATTAGGAAGAAAAGTGATATGAGGCAAGAGGGTAGTAGTAGCAGAACATAATGACCTCCATTTTGATACATATATATATATATGTTAATTTGATTAATGTATATATATTATATTAAAAATGTATTAATGTATTAATGTATATATGTGTATTAATGTGATGCGTGTATTTGGTTAATAATGCACATTGCTGACCTAAAACACCATGACTCACCTTCTTGCATTAATTTCTTTGTGATATTTTAAAGATGCAAGTCGGTTGATTCATGCAAGGTGGCAATCGATAGAAAGAGTCGGTTATCAAATTGGATTTAATATAAAATGCAAAGGCTTAAGTGTTAAGCCTGTGTGTGTAAAAAAAAAAAAAAAAAGAACCGACAGCGTATGTATGATACCTTCTATGTTTTGAGAAACCAGAAGCTTCTTCTTCTTCTTTAACTAAGAGCAGTTTGGTGAAGTAAAACTTAGTGTGGTGTTTTGGTTGTGAACCAGAATAAGAACCAGAAGAGAGAGGAAGAGAAAGGCTAGAGAGGGAGAAAGCTCGGTAAGCTTGGTAAGCCTAGTGAAGCTTAAACCAAAACTTAAAAATCCCAACGAAGCCGGAACCGACATTGTCAACACAAACGTGTGTAGACACCTAAGGAAGTAAGCCAGTTACTATTTCGAATTGCACAACAAAGAAGTAAGAATCTTATCTTTGTTTTTGTTTTTAGAACAGAGCATGATTTTTGAAACCCGAAACATGCATGTGTGTATGTTCAGATCACATGGCAGCCTATTCCGCAAGTTTATGAAGATAGCCATGGCTTCCCTACGGCGGTTGCGCACCTAGAAGTTCGTTTCGTGCGTCGTGCTTTCGCTACTCACGGAAACAGAGCATACTTAAGCTCATTATTCCATTCAGGGATCTCATTCTGCATTTTATATATACAATATAAATTAGTAACTGAACATACAAAATGATATAAAAGCCATTTTATTAATCGTAAACTAATTTATAATTAATTACAGAAATATATATATATATATATACATAAGGATGATATCCCTAATCCATAAGACACGATTGGTTCTAGGGCATATCTCTAACACAGTAACAGTAGCTTGGGGGATGGCGATACGTAATGCCCCTAGATACTAGAATTGTACGGAGTTGTATCTAGGAGGACGATGATACATAACACCCTTGATACTAGAGTTGTATAGAGATGTATTTAAGGGGACGACTATACGTAACGCCTCAAAATACTAGAGAAATTCTGTGAAAGCACTAATAGTGATGAAATTAATGTTGTCACCACAGAAAAATATTATATGTGATATAAATTTTGGTTTCATGACCATACAGTTTAACAGTGATTTAATTATAGGAAATTTCAAGTATAATGTTGATTATATATTTTGAGTTTAATTCATTTAAAGAAAAATTTAATTTTCTGACTTGAATATTTTATTATATTAGCATCCACTCACTGAGTCTTTTTAGACTCACCTCTCTCCTTAATCTCTAGTTTTACGAGAACTTATATCTAGCAAGCTATTTCAGCATTATGAAGACAAGAACTGAGGAGAGGGTCCCATAGCAAATGCCAAGGTTATTGGGTCCATGACATATACATTGTTGTATGTTCTATTATGTCATATGACGTTCAGTTTGAATTCGAGTGTTGTAATTATGAACGTGGTTAGTTCATTATATTCTGTAATGGTGAGCACTTATGTTGCGCATGGTAATAGTGGAGGCATATTGCCCCTTGAGTTGTATGAGAATGTTCATAAAATGTGTTGAGTATGTATGTTTTGCATTGGTATTTAGACATTTTGTGTAAGGTTTAGGGTAATAGGGTAGTTTTATCACCTGTTGGTAACATCTAAGGTTTAGAGGATGTTACAGTGTGTGACCGCCTGGATTTACTGTGAGCTAGACATGAGTAGATACGAACCCTTTCGCATCACTTCGGTACAACTCCTTGTAATTGAAGTTCCCAATGATCATAAACAACCTCTAGCAAGATGTCACGACCCTCAGACACGAATGAATCAATATTAAAGATAAACCCATATAGTCATACATACATGTAGTTGAGTCCCTCTAATATTGACTCCCGATCAAATGTGAGTCATAGAATAATTAAACCTCTAGCTCAATCATAGGAACAGAAACTCAAATCATATATAGGATTTGTGTATCCGAAAACACCTTTTCAGAAATATGTACTCTAACCAGAGATTTCATTTTCCATGTATGACATCCCCACCTAGGATCTCAAGCTCTAATATCTGAGCCAACAGATTCCATCTTAGTCATCTCTTGTTCTCATACACTAAGAACACATTGCCAACAAGTTTCGTTCACCAAGCGTGGCTAGCCTGGTGTGATATAAACAAGTGAACGATGTGCTTTAGTACGGAGGACAACCGTGACACCTTAGGTAAAAGGACTAGTGATACATTAGTATGGTTGTGTGACATATCATTGATTGTAGATAATCATCCATGTGATTTATCATGTTTAGTAACAGGTTCTCCAATGTATCACTCATGTTTATGTTTTTGTGACATGAGACTCGTCACCCAACTATTAACATCCAATACTAATCCTTGGTAGCATCAAACATACTAGTTATGTAATATCATACTCCCATATAATAACACCTTAACCGGGAACATATTCAGATGTATTTAAATTAAAGACTTTATACTCATATCTACAACTCTTTGCAAATAGAGTTTTGACATTATAATACATCATGAGATCTCATTCTTCATCATTTATTAATTAAGCAACTGTAAATACAAAATGATATAATATGCCATTTTATTAATCGTAAACAAATTTATAATTAATTACATAAATATATTTATATATAAGGAATGATATTCTTGAACTATATGACACAATTAGTTCAAGGGCATATCTCCAACAAACTCTCACTTGCACTAGAGCTAATTACCATGGTATACAATACTCATCCTTTCCAAGTGGTAATCTAGTTGCTGCTGTGTCACTAGTTTAGTCAGTGGGTCCGCCACATTAATCACAGACAGAGTTTTCTGCACAATCATGTGTTTATCTACTATAAACTCTCTGGTCAAATGATATTTCCTCTGAATATGTTTAGACTTCTAGTGAGACCTCAAATCCTTAGCTTGAGCTATAGCTTCATTATTGTCATGGTACAAAGCCATTGGGTTAACTATGGAAGGAACCACTCCAAGTTCTGTCACAAATTTATAGATCCAAACAGCTTTTTTCACAACTTCAGAAGCAATGACAGACTCAAGTATAAAAGAAAAAAATCCTTATTCCAGTGACATGGTATTTTTGTTAGAGTTTATGCTTTAGCTCCAATATCGTTTGTATGAATTGTCGTTTATTTATACAAGTTTATACATTTTTGAGATATTCGTTTATACTTATATGGTATTCAGGTTTGTCTTTTACATTAATTATTAGTAATTTAAATTTGTTTAAATTAATGAATGTAATTGACCAAAACCATAAAATATTTATTGTAGTGAACAAACAAAGAGTTGTTATATTGAGATAATTTACTATATAGTGCATTCTTAAAAAGATTATTGGTCATACATTTACTAATATAGGTTGATTAATAAACTGGATAGACTGATACGTGTGATATATTTTGATAGATTCAAATCGTTTATCTCAATAGACCATAAGCTTGGAGAAACTTGTACATATATGTGAGTGCTCATTGGAGAATGGATTAATTGAACTAACTCACCAAAGGCCCTTAATAGACATTTCATAAATATGTCAATAGGAGGTCTTCCCGAGTTAAGTTGGCATATGTGGCTCTTTGACTTGAGACGCCACAATGATTTTGTGTCCGATCCTCTATTCTTAAACTCCTTACGTGTCAGAATCTTTTTATGGTCTAACCTTCAAATGGTTGTTAGGAATAGAGTGACACATAGAAAGGTTTATGTATATTTAATAAAGGATCTGTTTGTAAAGTTATTTCCTAGTGTAGCGGAAACTAAGGAAATTAAGTTTGAATTATTATGGATATAAGTTTCAAAATTTTCAAGTTAGAACAACTTGTTATTTGAATTTGTTACACAAATTCAAGTTTTGAAACTTAAAGAGTGCTAAGAAGATCTCCTTCTATGTTTGTCCATGTAATATCCTCAAAATCTGGAGTGTTACCGGTAGATGATAAAACCATCCTATTACCATAAGTCTTACACAACCTGTCTAAACATTAATGAAATATATGAATACGCAACACATTTTACAAACATACTTATGCAGCTAAAAGGGCGATATGCCTCCACTGGCACATATATTGTAACATCCGTAATTTACGCTTAACACTGTATGAGCTTAGTTTTGTAAGTTTGGACATATGGTAGACATGAAAT
>JAXCLQ010066007.1:0-15160 GCA_035584115.1 Cedrela odorata | reverse complement strand
TCACTCTTTATTGTAAAAATTTTATTTTTCAGAGAATAATATTTATGAAGGAAGAAAGGAGGCGTAACAAGTGGTTAAGCGTAGAAGAAATTTTGATTATAGGTAATTAATAGAGTAATTGTAAGATTTATAATTTGTTATGTAGATAACTCTATGTATGTGTAAAGATTTATGATATGATAGACATTTAAGAATTATGTAATAGTAGCACTCTTTGTATAAAATGATGTAGCATTGTGTAATAATGATTGATTGAATAAGTATAAGAATGGGGTGTTACACAAACTATTATGAAATTTGCGAATATAGTTATTGATAACTTTTATGATTTTGACGATTATTCACAAGAGGAAGAAGTCATTGGGATCAATGAGGAGAATTAAGATCATGTTTGTGTAGAAAAGAAAGATTATGAAATTCACAGAAAAACTGGAACCCAGTGTATCACAACAAAAATTTTGGACGCTGTTGTAACTGATACTGCATAAGAGAATGAATTAAAATTTGAATCCGAATTAGGCCACAATATCAAAGATCGTATAAGAAGAGAATCATTTTCAGAGTAAAGAAAAATTATCGCTTTGATCTCATAATAGGTAATTTTGATGAAAGTATGGTCACATGAAAGTGGTATGTTTACATGGTCAAATATGTTTGTTATACTTCTTTGATTGAACTTAAAAATGTGAAAGAAGTATAGTTAGAAGAATCTTGGGTAAATGCTACGTAAGAAGAATTATAATAATTCATTAGGAATGATGTGTGGACACTAGTACCTAGACCTAAGTACACTAATGTTAATGGAATCAAATGAATTTTTAAGAATAAAACTGATGAATTTAGTAACATAGTGAGAAATAAAGTTAGGTTAGTTACTCAAGGATATACACAAATTGAGAGAATTGATTTTGATAAGACTTTTGCTCCTGTAGTTAGATTGGAATCAATTAGATTACTTCTTGCAATTGCATGTGTTCTAGAATTTATATTATTTAAAATAAATGTGAAAAATGCATTTTTGAATGAAATTTTGAATGAGAAAGACTATGTAGAACAATCCAAAGGTTTTGAAGACCCTAACTTTCTTGATTATGTGTTTAAACTTAAGCAGACATTGTATGAGTTAAAGCAAGCTCCTAGAGCATGGTATGAGAGGTTGACTATCTTTTTGAGTAAGAAATGATATAAGAGAGAGGGATTAAATAAAATTTTGTTCACCAAAAAATTTAAAATTTGAGTTATAATTGCTCAGATTTATGTTGATAACATTATTTTTGGTTATACTTCTGAAGTTAAATTGTATGAATTTGTTGATCAAATGAGGGCTAAATTTGAGATGAACTTAGTTAGAAAACTAACTTATTTTTTATGTTTGCAAATTAAACGATTAAACAACTTGAGGACGATATTTTTATCATTTAAAGTAAATATGCCATAAACCTAGTCAAGAAGTTTGGGTTAGAAACCATAAAACCCATATGGGGACAAATGCAAAATTGTCAAAAGATAACAGTGGTTCTAGTGTTGATCCTAGTTTGGTTGAGAGCATGATTGATAGCTTGCTATACTTGATTGCGAGTTACCTTGTAATTAGCTTTAGTGTAGGAATTTGTGCTAAATATCAAGCAAATCCTAAAAAGTTTAATTTATCTGCTGTTAATGGGATAAGTGAGTATAGTATTTTGTTTTCTAAGGATGTTGACTCTAATATTGTTGATTTTAGTGATTCTGATTGGGCAGGTAATGCGAATGATCGAAAGAGCATCATTAGAGATTGTTCTTTCTTGGAAATAACTTGGTTTCATGGAACAACAAGAAGCATAACTCAATCTCCTTATCCACTGCTAATGCTAATTATATTGCTGCAGGAAGTTGTTGTGCACAAATATTATTAATGAAACAAATGCTTAAGGATTATAGTTTTTTTACATATCTTTTAACTATTTATTGTGAAAATTTGAGTGCAATAATATTTCTAAGAACCTTGTGCAACATTCTAGGACAAAGCATATTGACATTAGACATCATTTCATTAGAGACTTGGTAGAACATAAAATTGTTACTCTAGAGCATGTAGAAACTGAGAAACAACTTATTGATATTTTTACCAAACTTCTTGATACATCTAGATTTGTCTCTTTGAGAAAGCTATGTACATCACATGCTCCATGCAATTCTCAAAATTCATTGTTTTAGACTTACTTGAGGAGAATTATTGTATTGCATGATTTAAAATTTCAATATATTATGTGAACTTTATTATTTGAGCTTGAACAATATGTATCATAATTTATAATAGATAAATCTTGAGCTGATTTTTCTTATGCACTTTCATGATTGATTGTTTAATTCAAATTTAATTTTTGAAATTGATATAATTCTAGGAAGAATGCTAATCTAAGCCATGACTGTTTGCCTGGATTTTTATCTCAACATATCCAAATTTGTGCATGCTTTATAATCAGAAAAAACTACCCACATTGTTGTGTAAAGCTATCTATGAGTATCACAAATATGCAGACGACGATCTACCATGAGAATAAGGTTACCTTAATGATAACGTGAAAGCTACTGATTGTTGAAAAAAAAAACGAATAGAAAAAGAGAGAAAGCAGTAGAAGGAACAAATTTGTACTACAATCGTATGTATATTATTTTTATTGGATGATTTTGAGATCAAGATGATAAGGTTAGTTAGACATGTTCATTCTATGTTTTCCTAGATTATTGAAGTCGATTATATTAAGAAAGAATTTAAGTTGATTTTTGCACACACACACATACACACATTAATGCTCAAGAAATATGTTTATTTGATGTTATGGTACACAATTTTAGAGTTCTTATGTTAATTATTCATGCATCTTGAATTGAGCAAAACTCTAGAAAATCATGTTAATATAAAACATTCACCTATTGAAGTTTAACCTTTTATTTTTGTTTGTTTAATTTTTTTGTGAATTTTGGACGTAACTGAATAGAATGTCCAGATTTAGGCCATACTGCTATTTCGCATACTTGTGTGTGGGCATTTTGATTGAGATTACTAATTTTTAGCATAAATCGTAAATTCTAAAAAATTGTTATTGATGAACCTGGTTGCAATGCTTAGCAAATGTTTGGGTCAAAATAGAATTTCCCACTCTTTCCCATGGGTATGTGTTTGTAAGGTTCTAAAAGTATTTTTGAGCCTTAGTAAAAATAATCTAAAATATGTGTAGGTGTCTAATTGATATTTGCCAAATTTGATTTAAATTTGAGGATTTTGGCTCGATTTCTCCCTAACACCATTTTTCTTTAGTCTTTTTCTTTGTATGTTGTAATAATAATAGTAAGGATGTGCAACAATCCCATGAAATCCAAGGCTATAAATACTTCCGAAGCTACTACCAATAAGTCTCTTTAGCTGCTGGTTGAGTTACTAGCTTGGTCTTTACAAAAGGTTTCATTTATTCAGACTTCTAGTTCTAAAATGAAATCATGGGTTTATGCTCTTCCACCAACCCTTTCAGAATTGATGCCTTCTGATTCTGATGAAGAAGGAAATCCCATGATCGAGTCCACTTTACCACCAGAAAAAGCTCATGTTTCAACTTCATCATGTCCAAATGTGAAAGGAACCAAGCAACTTGCTATGCCTACGTCTTGTACTATATTATCCTAGCTTGAGTCGTCGACTTTTAATGACAATGATGATTATGAGATTAATGCTGCACCTCATTCACATGTTCTAATAAAATTCAAACCATTTGTGATTGAATTTTTAAAACTAAGCTCACCCAAGTTTATATCACTAGTGAATCGAAAAAGGAAAGGTAAATATGTATTTACATAATTCAGTATTGATGTTTCCAAAGCTTTTTCAGAAAGGTTTTATACTGAAGAGGGTCAAAATTTTTGTTCTATAATGACCGAGAGAGTTTATTTGTGAGAGAATGATTCAATTATAACATCATAGGGAATGTAGAGTTGTGGATATCTTAATGAAAAGTAAGTTGCTAGAAAGTGTTTCTAGAGTATTTTAAATGTGAGAGCTATAATCTATGAATTTTATGCAAATCTATCCATTGAAATTGGCTCTCTAGGTTCTCATTGGCATAACATTGTTTATGTTCAAGGTCAAATGTTTGAATTTTGTCCTAGTGTTATTAACAAATATTTTGAAAGTGATAATGTTGGCAAAACAATCTTGGCACGTACACTAGTTATTTCAGCTGACGAAATGGCATCTAAACTCATTGGGTTTGTTATACCATGGCCTACCAAGACCAATTTATGTGCCTCCTTTATTACCATAGTGTATTCAGCCTTGAATTCAATTGCCATTACAAATTGGTTGTCTATGTTGCACTACACTACAGTGTTGCAGGTTCTCGGGCATGTGTTTATCTCTAAAGGTAAAGGAAAACCATTTTATTTGGGTAGGCATATTTTTTCTATTGTTATTTTCTATGCAACTAATAAAATTATGAAGAATGCTCTCTCATTTTCTTCTTTGATTTTTAGGCATGTTTAAGAAATTTCTTCAAGGTTGCATATCTAAACAAGATCAGGGGGAACCACAATGTACTTTAACTGCTTCTGCATCACAGATTCCCTCATCAACAGATCGTGCATGGAAAGATTTTATGCTTACCAAGCTTAAGCAAATTTTTACCAAACAAGATGCTAGAGCAGCATGCCAAAACTATTGGGTGATTCATTTGTGTTGAGCAAATCTTGAGCTCCTAAGTGTTTATAGTATCACTTGAAATTCCTGCTTCTGCCTCTTAGCCATCAATTCTAGCAGCTCATATTTCTGACTTTGTTGCAACATCATAATCCTCTGATGATAACAATCCAGTACCTGATTCACACGATGCCCTTATTCCTGTTCCAAAACCTATCGTGATTGCTCTTAACGTGTTAGTCCAAGCTCCACAGCCTCAAGTTTCTGATATTCAACTTCATCGCTCTGCCTAGAAGTGTAAAACCACACTTTCAGCACCTATGCGATGTTCTTCGCATCATCGTTTGATCTTTTTGTTTTTTGCGAAGTGGGTATTTTATTACCGTTGAAACTTAGATTTATTTTTCATATTGATTTTCATTTGATATTTGGATTATGGGTAGTTTTTATTTGAATGATTTTAACCATGGTTTTATATTAGATTTTCCATCACTTGGTTGTTTTTGTTATGTCAGATTATAGTTTATACATGTTTGCTTCATGCATTCTTTAATTTTGGGCATTTATATCTTTATTTTTGTTGATGCAACAAAATTCTACTGGGAACTTTGTGTACCAGAATTAGTCTTTCTTACTCACTCGATCATTGTTTTACTTGAAATCATAGAAAACTCTCAGGGGTAAAAGCCGATGGTTTGGCAAAAACCCTCTAATGCTTAAGTTAGTTTGTTTTTCTGTGTTTGAGATAGAAATTATGGTAGAAAAAACTTATGCAACGTTCTGTTGTGTGTTATAATATGCGTAACCTGTGTATTTGGTTACCTTTAGTTACCTTTTATAGGTTGCTTTCATATTTTGTTATTAGGTTTCTCAAACTTATTAAGATTCTAAAAAATCTGGAAATCGCAATCCCAAACTTATTAATGTTCTAGTGATCACGAAAACTTAACTTTATAAGCATCAATACTTCGAAAATCACAGAATTTTGAACTATATTTGCAAAATATATCTATTAGGCAACGTATCCTTTTTATGGAGAAGTCTAGATAGAACTTGAACTTTATAGTGGCGATATGTAATTGTTAAGATGTCTCGTAAATCTCACACTTCATCCGAAACTCTCTTTGTCTAATAAGAATGGCCTCAGGTTATAGTGGTCTACTTGAGGCTTTTGCCACATTATACCCAAAACCCTTGTTAGTGAATATGGTCTCAAAATTTTACGATTAGGACCGAGACATTTTGTTGAACTTGCTGGAGAGATGTTCTAGAACCAATTGTGTCATATGGTTCAGGGATATCATTCTATGTATATATATTTTTGTAATTAATTGTAAATTAGTTTACGATTAAGAAAATGACTTTTATATCATTTTGGATATTCAGTTGTTAATATATATTGTATATAAAATACATAATGAGATCCCATGATATATTATAATGTCAGGATTTTATCTGCAAAAAGTTGTAGATATGAGTACAGAGTCTATGATTTAAATACATCAGAATTTGTTCCCGATTAAGGTAATGTCATATGGGAATATGACATTACATGACTGATATGTTTGATGTTGCTAAAGATTAGTATTGGATACTAATAATTGGGTGACGAGTCTCGTGACATAAGAGTATAAATATGGGTAACACCTTAGAGAACGTGACCAAATGTGACGAATCACATGGGTGATTATCCACAATTAATAATACGTCACATAGCTGTACTAGTGTACCACTAGTTCTTTGACTTGAGATGTCACAGTTGCCTTCTGCATTGAAGCACATCGTTCACTTGTACATATCTCATCGGGCTAGCCACGCCTAGTGAATGAAGCTTGTTGGCACTGGCTTGAATGTAAATGGTTTATATGTTCTTGAGACTAATGAGATTAATATGACTAATACTATTATAAGAAACAATCTAGAAATGAAATTAATTTAAAACTTATATGGTATCATAGATTAGGTCATATTAGAGACAAAAGGATTATGAAGATGGGTAATTATAGACTGATTGGTCCATTGGGTTTTGATTCTTACCCAACTTGTGAATCTTGTCTTTAAGATAAGATGACCAAATCGTCATTTGTTGGACAAAGGAATAAAGCCAATAAAGTTCTTGAATTGATACATATTAATGTATGTAATCTGTTTTGTGAAATAGCCAAATGAGGTTTCTCATACCTCATAACCTTTACTGATGATAACTCGTGATATGGTTATGTGTACTTACTGAAGTACAAATATGAATCTTTTGAAAAGTTCAAAGAATTCAGAGCTGATGTAGAGAAACAAACAGGAAATAGTATCAAGATTTTACAATCTGATAGTAAAGGCGAATACTTAAGTACTAAATTTATAGAATTTCTTAAAATTAATAGTATACTTTCTCAGCTTACACCTCCTTATACACCTCAGCAAGATGGTGTATTAGAAAAAAGAAATCGTACTTTATTAGATATAGTATGATCTATGATGAGCTTCACTGACTTACCTACATATCTTTGGGGATATGCCCTATAAACCTCAATATACATGTTGAACAAGACTTCATTGAAAGCAGTTCCTAAGACACCGTATGAGATATGGTATGAGAAGCTTTTAACTTCAATTATATGAAGCCTTGGAGATATCCAGCTTATGTTAAAATAGTTAACATTGGAAAGTTGGATGTTAAGTCTGAAAAAGGTCGATTAATAGGATATCTTGAAGATAGTTTATGATATTATTTCTACTTTTATACTGATTGAAGAATTTTGATTAGTAGACACGTACAATTCCTTAAGAATTAGTTCATTGAGGACGGTAGTGTAGGTAGAAATATTGAGCTTTCAAAGGAGTCTAGAAAATTTAATGATGATAAACCTTAGATGGATGAGCCTATTGTTGCAAATGAACCAGTTCATGTTGATGAACCAGTTCATGTTAATGAACTAGTTCGATCTAATCCTCATCCTTCTGTAGACCGAACTCTTCGTAGATCTACTAAGATACAAACGAAAATTTGGCAAAGATGAAAAAGTAGAAACTTTTAAAGTTAGGTTGGTGGCAAAGAGTTATAATAAAAAATAAGGTGTTGATTTTGATGAAACCTTTTCGTCAATAGCCATGGTAAAATCCATTCGGATATTACTTGCGATTATAGCTTATTATGACTATGATATCATGCCCTCCTCAGAGATATTATTTTCTTTCTGAAAATAATTTTAAATCATTTATGATAAGAGAAGATATATAGAGGGAAGATTCTAGAACTTATGAAGAAGCGATATTAGATATCGATTCTAGAAGATGGCTTGAAGCCATGAAATCTAAAATAGAATCCATGTATGCTAATAAGGTGTGGTCACTTATTGATCTACCAGAAGGAATTGTTCCTATCGGTTGTAAATGGGTTTACAAACGAAAATTTAGCAAAGATGAAAAAGTAGAGACTTTTAAAGCTGGGTTGGTGGCAAAGAGTTATAATAAAAAACAAGGTGTTGATTTCGATGAAATCTTTTCGCAAGTAGCCATGCTAAAATCCATTCGAATATTACTTGCTATTGCAGCTTATTATGACTATGAGATATGGCAGATGGTGTGAAGATAACCTTCTTTAATGGTTTCATTGAAGAAACCATATACATGCAATAGCCTGTTGCGTTTGTTGCATCTAAAGATAGTCATAAGGTTTGTAAATTGCATAGATCAATTTATAGATTAAAGCAAGCTTATAAAAGCTAGAACATACGATTTGATGATGCAGTCAAATAGTTTAGCTTCATCAAGAATATTGATGAACCATGTGTCTACAGAAAAGAAAATAACAATGCCATCACATTCCTTATATTGTAGGTAGATAACATCCTACTCATAGGAAATGATATGGGCATGTTATATGATATTAAATTTTGGTTGTATAATATTTTCTCTACGAAAGATCTAGGACAAGCGACCTTTATTTTGGGTAATCATGTCTATAGAGATAGAGCGAAATAAATGATAGGTCTTTCCTAGAGTCTATGCATAGATTAAGTATTGAAGAGGTTCAGTATTGATAGCACTAAGAAGGGTTTCTTACCCTGCAGTCACGACGTTCATCTCTTTCGTGAAATGGAACCTAAGACTGAAGTTGAGCGTGAGCGTATGCAGAAAATTCCTTATGCTTCAACAATAGGTAGTCTTATGTATGCTATACTATGTATTAGACCTGATATAGCATATGCTATGAGTATTACAAGTCGATATCAGGCTAATCTAGGAGAAGAACATTTGATTGCGGTCAAATGGATCTTTAAGTACTTAAAAAGAACTAAGGATTTGGTTTTGACTTATGGGAGTGGTGAGTTAAAACTTGAGAGTTACACTGATTCTGATTTTTAATAAGATGTAAATGATAAAAAATCTATTTTTGCATTGTCTTTATATGTAATGGAGGTGCTGTCTGTTAGAAGAGTTCCAAACAGATTACCATAGCTGACTCTACTACAGAAGTTGAGTATGTCGCTACTTCTGAAGCTACGAAAGAGGCTGTCTGGATTTGTAAGTTTATTATAGAACTCGGAGTCGTTCCTTCCATAATTGACCCAGTAACTTTGTACAGTGACAATAATGTAGCCATAGCTTAGGCTAAGTAACCAATGTTTCACTAGAAGTATAAACATATTCAGAGGAAATACGACTTGATCAGAGAGTTTATATTAGGTAAACAGATTCTAGTGCAGAAAAACCTGTCCGCGGATAATGTGGCGGACCCATTGACTAAACCGATGACACAATAGTAACTAGATCACCATGTAGAGTGGATGGGTATTGGATACCATGATGATTAGCTTTAGTGCAAGTGAGAGTTTGTTAGAGATATGCCCTATAACCAATTATGTCATATGGTTCATGGATATCATTCTATGTATATATATTTCTATAATTAATTGTAAATTAGTTTACAATTAATAAAATAGTTTTTATATCATTTTGCATATTCAGTTGCTAATATATATTGTATACACATTGCATGACTGGCATGTTTGATGTTTTCAAGGATTAGTATTGAATGCTAATAGTTGGGTGACGAGTCTCTTGTTATAAGAGCATAAACATGGGTGATACGTTAGAGAACGTATTACTGAACGTGACCAAATGTGATGAATTACATGAGTGATTATCTACATTTAATGATACGTCACACAGTCGTACTAGTATACTACTAGTCTATTGATCTGAGGTGTTACGGTTGCCATTAACACTGAGACACATTGTTCACTTGTGTATATCTCATCGAACTAGCCACGTTTGGTGAAAGAAGCTTGCTGGCAATGTATTTAAGTGTATGAGGAAATGTGATAACCAAAATGGAATCTGTTGGCTCAGATTTTGAAGCTTGAAATTCTAAGCCGAACTGTCATACGCATTAATTAGTTAATGATATTATATATATACTTTGATCGGATAGCAATTTGATTCTTTATTATAAAGAATAAATTTTTCGGCTAGGATGCACTAAGTACTCGTATACGTGAAAAATATTTCGGTTAATTGTAGGATAATGTAAATATGATTTATGAATATTTTTATGTTGATATATATATATATATAGATATAATACTTTATTATTGATTAAAGTAATAATAAAATTATAAATATATATTATATCAATATAATAGTAAATATCTAAGGTAATGATTACTAATATATATATATACATATTAAAGTAACATATATATATATATCTAAATTATAATCATAACTATATATATTATTAAAGTAATAGTATATATATAAGATATGTATATATAAATTGATTATATATATATATGTACATATATATATATGTATACAGATATATACACACACATACACATAAATATTATTACTTTAACTATACATTGTATGTATGTGTGTGTATATATATGTACATATATATATATATATGTACATATATATATATATATATATGTATATATATATATATATATCATATATTACTCTCTCTCTCTCTCTCTCATGACATATGGCTTTTGTTTATTTGATAAAGTGAAAGCCAAGTAGGTAAGTAGGTCGGTTGAGAAAGAAGTCAATTTGGAATTGATTTAAAATAGAAAGATTTAAGTGTTAAGTCTAAGTTTATGCGTTTGGATGCTATGACTTTTTTTCTTTCAATCGAGAGATACTTCTTTTTCTTCATTTCTTTACATATTTTAGTGAGCATCATTCCTTGGTGAAGGTTTTGGTATGTATTTTTGTTTTGAACAAGAATAAGAGGAAGAAAGAAGTTAGAGAGAGAAAGCAACGGATTAGCTTTGTAAAGCTAACATCCAAGGTTTGGAATCCCATAACAAAGCCAGAACCATTGTTGCCAACCCGACTTGTGGATATACTTGGAGGCAAGTAAGAAGATTGGCTTGTTGTTCTGGATTGCGAATCAAAGAAGTACGACTTCTTAACTTTGCATTTATATTTGAAAATGTTTTAAATCCCAAAATATATATATGTACATGTCTAGGTCGTTTAGAAGCCTTTCCTCATGTTCGTGTGACGGGCATGGGTTCCTTATGCGGTCGCGCGCCTGGGAACTGATCCCGCATGTAACACTTCAGCTGCAAATCTCGGATTTCTATTTTGAACTTAGGAGATCTTAGACCTCATCACACTTAAGATCTTTGTCACGTCATGGTCAAGATCTCATAGACTTAGATAGATCTCAAATTCCATTTGTCTTCAGTGAGACCTTGGTTAAGGTTCTGTGTTATATTTAGTGGGTTCAAGACCTATTAGGCTTCATCTATGCCCCAAGCATTTTCCCAAACATCAAGCCCTTCAATTTTTAGTCAATAATTAATTATTGACAAAAACTAAAGGTCTTGATTTGAAAGGACCGATATACACGAAAACTTTAAATGCTTAGTTCGAATCCCGTAAGTCTCCATCTACGTGTTCACCTTCAAGTAGTCCACGAGGCAAAGTTGTTTCGGGTCCCAAAAGATCTCTTCCGTTCTCATCATTGTTGTCTCTCTTTTCCTTTTCTATTTTGCCTTTTTACGTATCCTCCTTTGCATTTTCAATTTGAAATGTTAAACACTAACCTTTTTAACTTATTAACACATGGAGGGCTAGGATTAATTCAATCAAATCCAATAGCTCTCATTTTTTCATTCAATTTCCATTAAATATTAATTAATTCTAATTTCCTTAAAACACATGGATGGCTTGGATTACTTCAATTAAATCCAATAGCCATTCTTTTTCACCACATTTTTCACTAACTAACACAAAATATTAATTAATTTAATCAATAAAACACATGGATGGCTAGGATAGCTTTAACCAAATCTAATGGACTACATTTAGCCACCACATTTTCCACTAACTTAGCTTTTATGTTCATCTTTATCCATTTTACAAAACATGCAGAAAATTATGACAACTGGATGGCTAGGATTAAAGGAAATGGATAGCTATGATTTTGTAGAGAATTTAAGCAAAAATCTAATATTTTACTTATTTATTTTACTTTGTTATATATATATATATATATATATATATACTTGGGCTTGGGCTTTGACCCATTTTATTATATATATATATACATTAGCTTAGGCTTGGGCTTAATTTAATTAAATTAAGCCTAAATTATGTATATATAATACTAGCCCACTTAATTATATATGTATATATTTATTCACAAGCTAAAATCTCAAAAATAACCTTGCTAATAATGAAATTTCAATTCTACCCTTGTAGATTTACTTTATATTACTTCTCAAAATTCTAACATTTAATACTTTAATAAGTATATTTACAATCATAGCTATGAGTTCTACAAAAGAAAGCTTGAGTGTTATAGCAACCTTCTTCTTATTTTGCCAAGACCGTCTTTATTTTGGACTGCAACCCTTTTCTTATTGTAGATAGTGTCGCTAAAAACTATATTTTTTTACAAGTTTTAAACGATCATTCTTCATTCAAATGACGTCTTTATTTCGACAAAAACTGGTAAGCTTTCATATCCCTCAAACTCCTTTTATTGACTTGGAATTTTTATTATTGAGATGGACATTGGATAATTTTTAGGGTTTTAAATCATTATTGGATTTTCATAAGTTGTTGATGATCCTGGGCAGCTCTTGATAACCTATTCTTTCCCTCTTGTGAACAGAAATAAATTCTGTTTTAAGTGATAATGAGACTACTTTCAGGGAAATAACTCTGAGGAGGAACTGGCCATCGTCGTTGTTCTCTCCCCAGTTCTTGAAACAAGAGAATAGAGGATAACTTTTAAAGTAGACTAGTTTCTTTCCACAACCATGGAATCAGACCTAGAAACTTATACCCATTGTTATAATATCACAGTGGACATTTATCTTAAGGTCTATAAGGCGAACAAACTTCTTAGTTGTCCTTCTGATGGTGAAATTTTATTTAACGAAGAATTATTTCACCTCACAGTCAGACTTCCACTTTAAGACTATTTTATTAGGATTTTCTAGTCCTTTAGGATTGCTCCTTACCAATTAAACCTTAACAGTTGAAAAATTTTGTCGGGTCTGTTTGTTCTTTGGAGTAAGATCTTGGATTTTGCTCTTACAATTGAGGATATTGAATATATGTATTTGTTAAAAAGGAACCTAACAAAGAATCCTAGTTGGAATTGCCTTTAGATCCAATCTAGAAAACGCAATCTTATCACGGTTAATCCATCTTGTAACAAAGACTAGAAGAACAAATGATTTTTTATTGGTGATGAATAGAGTTTTGACAATAATGTTTAGGTGCCTAGATTGTTTGGGGATGCAATCACCTGGAGTAGTTAGCCAGAGCTCTCAGCTTAAAACTTAGAGAGGGTTGAGATGGCCAGATCCTTAGCGTCCAGCTAAAGATCCATTCTTTCTGTGCTGACTGAACCTCCTGACATCTTGTAAGCTTTTATATTTCCAAGGGCTATTTGGCCTCGAAAAAGGCTTAAGCTGGTAAGCAATCTTCTTTCTATGTCTTTTATTTTAGACTATGATAACTGACTTCTGTATGACTTTCCTATGTAACAGGAGAGATGACTCCTAAGAAATTAGTGAAAAACTCTCTAAAGGCCTTAAAGAAATTGACTTAGGGCAAGAAAGCAGAAGGGGCTCCCAAGGACCAAAGCTGGGACTTCTACCCCAAGGGCATTGCTGTGACCTTTGCTCTCAAAGATACTGCTGGGACTATAAGGATTGATCTATGACCTAATCATACATTAAAACTTTTAAATGTTTCATGCATTACATGCACAAATTTAATATATATATATATATATAATATATGTTTAAATCAAGCTAAAGTATCAAACATATTAGCTTGATAATTGATGAAGAAAAATCTTAAAACTATAAGTTCTCTTCAATATGCACCACCAAGTGCATCAATGGAAGCTTAGCCAAATGGGAGAAATTTTCTTTCAATTTCCAACTCTTAGACGTGAATAATTTCTTCCAAAATTTTCATTGAATTAGATTTAATCCCCCTTTTATACTTAAGACCCTTTGGCAAATACTAATTTAATTGTGCAAACCCTTTGCAAAATTACTAATTACAAATTTTTCTTTCCTTAACCATTAAAGAAATTATTTGTATTAATGTAATATTAATTTATAATTACTTGTGCAAACTCTTTGCAAAATCAATAATTATAAATTTGTCCATCCTTATTCGTTAATGATAGTATTTGCATTAGTGGAGTATTAATTCATAATTAATGCAAAGTTATGAAGAATAATTTCCCATAATATTTTGGTCATTGGATAATTAATATTATCCATTAAGCATGTAATTTACGTTAAATTACATAAAAGTATAAAATGACTAATTTTTTAACAACTTAATTTTTTTAAATATATAACACATAAGAGTTTTCCTTATGTGATCCGTTAGCTCATCAAGAGCCAAGGTAAGTTAAGCAAATGTCATGTGAGGTGGATTGAGTTCGTTAAGAGTTTTCCTTATGTGATCCGTTATAAGCAAGGTACGGAAAATATCTTCACTGATGCGTTGTTGCGTAGGTATGTACTTTTATCTCTTTGTGTTCAAAATTGCCTGGTTTTGAGTTTGCCAAAGAATTATATGCCACTAATTCTGATTTTGTTGATATATATTTGGCATGTAATAATGATGCATATGATAAGTTTTATAAACATGATGTGTATTTATTTAGGGAGACTAAGTTGTGTGTGCCGAATTAGTCTATGAGATAGTTACTTGTGCGAGAGGCACATTCTGGTGGTTTAATAAGACATTTTGGTGTTAAGAAGACCTTTGACATGCTGCATGAACATTTTTATTGATGTAGGATGAAAAAGGATGTGATTTGCATTTGTGATCGTTGCATTGCATATAGAAAGGCCAAATCTAGGGTTTTACCTCAAAGATTGTATACTCCTTTGCCAGTTCCTATGGCACCTTAGGTTTGAACAGAACATAAACGAAGCATGCCCTGTTTTTGAGTGCAGCGGAAGTGCGACGCACGAAATGGATTTTCGGGCG
>JAXCLQ010065996.1:0-15160 GCA_035584115.1 Cedrela odorata | reverse complement strand
GTAACACTCTTTGTATGAAATGATGTAGTATTATGTAATAATGATTAATTGAATAAGTATGAGAATGGGGTGTTACAGGATTGGCTAGCCGCTTATCATGAGGTAGTAAACTGTTTTACTAAAGAAGTGATGTTTAACATTCCGGGTCAATCGGAAATTAGATTTGGGGGAAGGCGGTCAGTGGTGAGTCAAGGGTTGATAAGTGCAATAAAGGCCACTAAGTTATTAGAAAAAGGGTGTGAAGGTTTCTTAGCTTATATTATTAAGGGGGTGAAACTGAGGTGTGTGTGAAGTATATTCCTGTAGTCTCAGAATTCCGGGATGTGTTTCTAGAGGATTTGGCTGGGTTACTTCTTGAAAGAGAGATTGAGTTTGGTATTGAGTTAGGACCGGGTACATCGCCCATTTTTATAGCACCATATAGAATGGTGCCTGTGGAATTAAAAGAATTAAAGAGTCAACTGCAGGAATTATTAGATAAGGGTTTTGTACGCCCTAGCTTTTCACCCTGGGGTGCTCCGGTATTGTTTGTTAAAAAGAAAGATGGCACCCTAAGATTGTGTAATGATTATAAGAAATTGAATCAAGCTACAATAAAGAATAAGTATCCTTTGCCTCGGATTGATGATTTGATTGACCAGTAGTAGGGAGCGAGTGTATTTTCCAAAATTGATTTAAGGTCAGGATATTACCAGATTAGAGTTAAGAATGAAGATGTACCAAAGACTACTTTTCATACTTGGTATGGGCATTATGAATTTTTGGTGATGCCTTTTGGGTTAACAATGCCTCAACTGTTTTTATGGATTTAATGAATAAGTGTTTCAGCCATACTTGGATCAATTTGTAATTGTATTTATTGATGATATATTGGTGTATTCGAAGAATAATGATAACCATATGGAACACTTGAGGATAGTGTTTCAAACCCTCAAGGATCATGAGCAAAACTACCCTACTCATGATTTAGAATCAGCAGTAGTGGTTTTTGCTTCGAAATTTTGAAGGCATTATTTGTATGGGGAAACATGCTAAATTTTTACTGACCATAAAAGCTTGAAGTATTTATTTACTTAGAAAGAGTTGAATTTGAAGCAAAGAAGATGATTAGGATTAGTGAATAATTACGATTGCACAATTAATTATTATTTAAGGAAGGCTAATGTAGTATCTAACTCCTTGAGTCAGAAATCTTCGGGACAATTAGCTACATTGATAACCACTCAAAGGTAAATTTTGTTGGACCTTAATAGGAATCAAATTGAAGTTGTAATGAAGGCTGATAATTCATATATGGCTCATTTGACAATGCAACCAATATTGATTCAAAGGATTAAAGATACTCAAAAAGCAAATAAGTTCTTGAAGAAGGTTTTGGAGGAAGTTCTTAGAAGTAGAAGAAAGGGGTTTTAAATAGCTGAGGATGGGGCATTGTATTTTGAAAGAAGACTTTGTGTGCTTAGGGATGATGGGCTACAATAGGAAATTTTGAATGAAACTCATAATTCTCAGCATACTATTCATCTTAATAGCACAAAAACGTATAGAGATCTTCGCATTAGATTTTAGTGGCTCAAGATGAAACTAGATGTTGCACGATTTGTGGAGCAGTATTTGACTTGCTAGCAAGTTAAAGCAGAACATCAGAGACCGTCAGGTTTATTAAGGCCGTTGATGGTACTAGAGTGGAAATGGAACGCATAGCCATAGATTTTGCTGTGGCGTTATCAAGAACTCCTAAGGGTTACAACACAATATGAGTAATTGTGGATAGGTTGACGAAATCAGCACATTTCCTTCCTGTATGTACCACTTATTCAATGGATAGGTATGCACAATTGTATGTTAAAGAAATTGTCAGATTGCATAGGGTACTTGTTTCCTTTATTTTGAATAGAGATCCACGATTTACCTTTGGAAGAGTTTGTATATGGCTATAAGTACCAAATTAAACTTTAGTACGACTTTTTACCCGTAAACTGACGAATAATCAAAGAGAACTATTTAGATTCTAGAAGATATGTTGTGAGAATTCATGTTAGATTTCGAAGGTAGTTGGGATGAATATCTACCATTGACAGAATTTGCATATAACCATAGTTTCCAATCCACTATTGGCATGGCTCCATATGAAGCATTATATGGAAGGAAGTGTAGATCGTCACTTTATTGGGATGAGGTCGGTGAAAGGAAAGTTTTGTGGCCAGATATTGTTCAACAAACACGTGAAGTGGTTGAGAAAGTAAAAGAAAGAATGAAAATTGTGCAGAGTTGACAAAAGAGTTATGCTGATATCCGAAGGAAGCCCTTGGAATTTGTTGTGAGAGAAAAGGTATTTCTCAAAATGGGTCCAATGAAAGGGGTCATGAGGTTTGTTAAGAAAGAGAAGTTAAGCCCTAGATTCATTGGCTTGTTTGAGATTTTAAAAAGAGTGGGGATTTGGCATATCGACTTGCCCTTCCTTCATCTTTGTCTGGAGTGCATAATGTATTTCATGTATCAATGCTGCGCAAGTACATCACTAATCCTATACACATGTTAAGTTATGAACCACTTAGGCTTAGAGAAGATCTGACTTATGAAGAGGTTCCTATGTAGATTTTAGACCATAAAGATCAATAATTACGCTCTAGGAAGATTCCTTTAGTGAAAGTGCTTTGGAGAAATCATGCTGTAGAGAAAGCCACCAGGGAACGAGAAGCGAAAATTCGAGAGAAATATCCTCAACTTTTCTAATAAAAAAGAAGATACTAAGTAAATTTCGAGGACAAATTTTCGTAAAGAGGGAGGAATTGTAACACTCGCGCTTTCTTTTGTAGAACTCATAGCTATAATTGTAAATATACTTGTTAAAGTATAAAGTGTTAGAATTTTGAGGAGTAATATAAAGTAAATCTATAAGGATAGAATTGAAATTTTATTATTAGTAAGATTGTTTTTGAAATTTTAGCTTATGGATAAACATATACATATATAATTAAGTGGGTTAAGTATTATATATATATATATATATAATTTGGGCTTAATTTAATTAAATTAAGCCCAAGCTCAAGCTTATATATATATATGTATATTAAAATAGGCCAAAGCCCAAGCCCAAGTATATATATATATATATAACAAGTAAAATAAATAAATAAATAAAATATTAGATTTTTGCTTAAATTCTTTACAAAATCCTAGCCATCCATTTGCTTTAATCCTAATCATCCATTTGTTACAATTCTAGGCATGTTTTGTAAAAATGGATAAAGATGAACATAAAAGCTAAGTTAATGGAAAATGTGGTGGCTAAATGTGGTCCATTGGATTTCGTTAAAGTCATCTTAGCCATCCATGTGTTTTATTAATTAAATTAATTAATATTTGGTGTTAGTTAGTGAAAAATGTGATGGAGAAAGGATGGGCATTGGATTTGATTGAAGTAATCCTAGTCTTCCATGTGTTTGATGAGTCAAATGTTAGTCTTTAACTTTTCAAAATTGAAATGCAAAACAAGGCCAACGTAGGAGACAAAATCGAGAAGAAAATAAGGAAAAGAAAGGAAGGAAGAGAAATGAGAAAAAAGAAAGGTGAATTGGTGAGTTTAAGTTGCTTTTAATTATTGTTTCATTATTTTGGTGTAGTAAGCTTGTTTTAATTAGTATTATTATTTTGGTATAGTAAGTTAGTAAATTGTTAATGCTAAAATTGTACTAGAAAATTAGTATTGTTTTAGTATAACATGTTTAATGAATTGTTAAAACTAGATTGTAGTAGAATTTGTATTATTTATGTTAAACTATGATTAGTAGATTTGAAATGATTATTGTTACAAGTTGTATATGATGTTGAAAATTGGTGGAAATTAGAATATATGTATGTCATGGGATTGTAGTAGGAAATTAAAGTTCTTTTAATTAGAATTGTAGTAAGAAATTAATTGCATTTGGAAATTTGAAATGGATAGTATGTTAAGATTATATAGTATGTTAATAAGTAAAATTAGTGGTGATTGTTGTAACGATTATTAACATATTTATATCATGTTTATGAAAATGGTGTAAGCTAGTGAGGATTTAAAATAGTGGATTGTGAAAGTGGAATTGAATCTTGACGATTTCGGTAGGCCGAGTTTGTTTGAAATATTTGGGAGTGTTTGGAATTTGATAATGCGGATGTGTTGGAAAATGAATTGGCTGAAAATTGCAACAATTAACGAATTCGGAAATGTTACGCCAAATATATTGTTTCCGAAAATTGGTATAATATGCGTATATATATATATGTATGTATATATAAGCATATATGAAATGATGTTATAGCGTAAATATGGTAATAGGTCTATGTAGGAAATTAATAAAGCATTGGAGTTGGAAATGTAGATGTCGTAGGAATGTAACAATGAGTATAAAACGTAAAATTAAAATAGATTGTGTTAATTTGTTTTAGGTACGCAATATTAAGAAAAGAACATACTCGGGAAGAGTGGGAACAAATGTAAGTAGATTGTGCATGTATTTTAATATTTGTAAAAATGTGCATATTAATGCTTGGTATGCCAATATGAATTTTATGAAATGATTTTAAAAAAAAACTGAGAATTCAAATGTTGCACGCCGTTATCGCACTTATGAAATGTTATTGAAATGTTGTCGATGTGTGAAAATTTAAATGGAATGCATTTTTTATGGCTTAATCATTAGTCATGTTATTTTGACCTAACCAGATCTCGTGTTAAAGGCGAGGCTCGCAGGCTAGTAATAATTCTGTTTAGTGTGCTGTGCGCGGTTCTATTATATGAAAATGTGAATGACTGCTTAATGTGGATACATGATCACGTTTTGAATCCGGGTCACCGTGGGTGTAGGTGACACTAACTAACTAAGCCGTTCTGAATATGTTTGTATTTTGAATAAACTCTATATAATTGAGAAGTTTGAAAATGTACTGATTGTTTAAGCTTTCATGTTTTGCACTACATCGACATATAAAACTTGCATGATTTACTTACTAAGATTTTATCCCACCCTTTTATTGAAAAATTTATTTTTAGAGTTCATTCAATATAAGAATGTGATGGCATTGTTATTCTCTTTTCTATAGACACACGGTTCATCAATTTCTTGATGAAACCAAACGATTTAACTGCATCATCGAATCATATGTTCCAGCTTCTAGAAGCTTGCTTTAATTTATAAATAGATCTATGTAACTTACATACCTTATGACTATCATCAGATGCAACAAACCCAACTGGTTGTTGCATATATATGGTCTCCTCAATGAAACCATTAAGGAAGGCTATCTTTACATCCATTTGCCATATCTCATAGTTATAATAAGCTGCAATAGCAAGTAATATCCGAATAGACTTAAGGCTATAGGTGAAAATGTTTCATCAAAATCAATACCTTGTTTCTGATTATAACCCTTTGCCACTAACCTAGCTTTAAAAGTCTCTACTTTTCCATCTTTGCTTAATTTTTGTTTGTTAACCTATTTACAACCAACCGATAGGAACAATTCCTTCTAGTGGACCAACAATTGACCACACCTGATTAGCATACATAGATTCGATCTCGGATTTCATGGCCTCAAGCCATCTTCCAGAATCGATATCTAATATCGTTTCTTTATAAGTTATAGGATCTTTCCTCTATATATCTTCTCCTATCATAAATAATTCAAAATCATTTTCAGAAAAAAAAAATAATATCTCTAAGGAGGCTATGATATCCTAGTAGATCTACGAAGAATTTGGTCTACATAAGACTAAGGATCAGATCGAACTGGTTCATTTGCATCAACAGGCTCATCCATTTAAGGTTGATCATTATCAAGCTTTCTAAACTCCTTTGAAAGCTCAATCTTTCTACCTACACCACCGTCCTCAATGAACTCATTTTCAAGGAACTTAACATGTCTATTATTTAAAATTCTTCGATCAGCATGAAAGTAGAAATAATATCCTAAACTATCTTTAGAATATCCAATGAGTCGTCCTCTCTCAGACTTAGCATCTGGCTTCCCAGTGTTAACTACTTTTGTTGGAGATATGCCCTAGAACCAATCGTGTCATACGGTCTAAGAATATCATCCTTATGTATATATACCTTTGTAAATTATTAGTTTATGATTAATAAAATGACATCTATATCATTTTGCATATACAGTTGCGCATATATAAAGATATAATATATAAAATGCAGAATGAGATCCCGTGATGTATTATGACGTCATGTCTCTATCTGTAACTCCTTGCAGATATGAGTATAGAGTCTGATCTAAATACATCTGAATTATTTCCTGGTTGAGGTATTGTTATATGGGAGTATGACATTGCATGACGGGCATGTTTGATGCTGCCAAGGATTAGTTTTTGATACTAATAGTAGGGTGACGAGTCTCATGTCACAAAAGCATAAACATGAGTAATACGTTGGAGTGCGTGTTACTAAACGTGACCAAACGTGATGAATCACATGGGTGATTATCCACTGTCAATGATACGTTACACAGCCATACTAGTGTACCACTGGTCCTTTGACCTGAGGTATCACGGCTATCCTCTGCATTGAGGCACATTGTTCACTTGTGTATATTGCACCAAGCTAGCCACGTTGGTGAAAGAAGCTTACTGGCAATGTGTTTAAGTGTAAGAAGACAGGTGATGACCAAGACGAAATTTGCTGGCTTAGATATTAGAGCTTGAGCTCTTAGGTAGGGATGTCATACATGAGAAATGAAATCTCTGGCCAAAGTACATGTTTTCGGAAAGGGGTTTTCGGATACATGATTCCTGTATATGATTCGAAACCTTGTTCTTATGATTGAGTTAGGGGTTTGATGATTCCATGACCCACATTAGATCGAGAGTCGACAGCAGAGGGACTTTATTACATGTATGTACGACTATATGGATTCATTAGTATATAGGGATTGTGACATCTTGCTAGAGGTTGTACATGATCATTGGAAACTTTGGTTGCAAAGAGTTATACTGAAGAGATACGAAGGAGTTCGTTTCTACCCATGTCCAGTTCACAGTGAACCTAAGGAGTCACACACACAGTCGGTTACTTGATGATGATGGCTATTGCTACTATGCAATAATTGTTAACTAGTTAATGATATTGTATAGATATTGATCGAGTAGTAATTTGATTCTTTATTATAAAGAATATATTTTTCGACTCTGACGCGCTAGCACGCGTATGCGTGAAAAATATTTCGGTTTAATTTTGGGATACCGTAAATATGATTTGTGGATTTAATAATATTGATATATTATTATTATATTTTAATATGATTATAGTAATCATAAAATATAATTATTAATTATATTAATATAATTATAAATATCTAATATATATTATTGATATATACATATATATGTATATATATGTAAGATATTTATTAATATACATGTATATATATAAATGTATATATATGTGTATCTCTCTTTTTCTCTTTTTGATATATATATATATGTTAATTTGATTAATATATATACATATATATATATATATTATATTTACAATGTTATAATGTATAAATGTATTAATAATGTATTAATGCATTAATGTATGT
The DNA here is from genome assembly GCA_035584115.1 of Cedrela odorata. Lineage (NCBI taxonomy): Eukaryota > Viridiplantae > Streptophyta > Magnoliopsida > Sapindales > Meliaceae > Cedrela > Cedrela odorata. The sequence goes on along the minus strand of JAXCLQ010065996.1, from coordinate 7,588 downwards.
ATATATATATGTGTTAAAGGAATGCAGGCATATGATAATAGATATGCATTCTGCCGACTTAAAATTAGCAATGATTCACCATTGCATTAATTAGATTTTGATATTTATGATATTTTGGAGTCGATGGATTGATTTGATCAACTAAGAAACCTTAAGTATTAAGCTTATATATGCATATATATAGACATACACACAGAATACTCAGGTGTGAAGAAGAAAACAGTTTTCTTTTTCTTTCTTTGTTGTCTTTCGTTTTTCCTTTCTGTGGTTTTGAAACCAAAGCCTCTTCCTCTTCTTTAACTAACAAGAGCTTGGTGAAGTAAAGAGTGGTGCAACGTTTTGGTTATGAACTAAGGTAGAAACCAGAAGAGAGAGGAAGACAAAGGCTAGAGAGAGAAAAAGCTTGGTAAGCTTTGTGAAGCTTAAACCGAAGCTCAAAGATTCTGATCAAGCCGGAACTAGCATCCTCAACACCGACGTGTGTGGATACCCAAGGAGGCAAGGTTGTTGCTGGTTCGAATTACTAGGACAAAGGTTCTTTTTTTTTTTTTTACGAAACAGAGCATGCTTGTACACTGAAATACACATGTATGCACATATAGATCGTTAAGAAGTCTGTTCCGCAAGTTTGTAATGACAATCAAGGCTCCCCTGCGGTGGTTGTGCGCCCAAAACTTCATTTCGTGCGTCACACTTCTACTGCATATGGAAACAGAACATGCTCATGCTTATTGTTCCATTTAACTTTAACATAAGTTTGACATCCCTATGGCTTCATATAATTGAAGCTAGGAAACTTCTCATACCATATATCATACGGTGTCTTAAGAATTGCTTTCGATAGAGTCCTGTTTTAGATGTATATTACGGTATAGAGGGCATATTCCCAAAGATATGTAGGTAAATCTGTGAAGCTTATCATGGATTGTACCATATACAATAAAGTACAATTCTTCCTTTCCGATACACCATTATGCTGTGGTGTATAAGAAGGTATAAGTTGAGAAAGTATACCATTAATCTTAAGAAATTCTAGAAATTCAGTACTTAAGTATTTACCTCCACGATCAAATTGTTGAATCTTAATACTCTTTTCTGTTTATTTCTCTACTTCAGCTTTAAACTCTTTGAACTTTTCAAAAGATTCAATTTGTACTTCAATAAGTACACAGAACCATATCATGAGTGATCATCAGTAAAGGTTATAAAGTATGAGAAACCTCTTCTAGCCATTTCACTAAACAGACCATATACATCAATATGTATCAATTCAAGAGCTTTATTGGCTCTATCCCCTTGTTCAACAAAAGGTGATTTGGTCATCTTACCTTGAAAATAGGATTCACAAGTTGGATAGGGTTTAGAACCCAATGGACTTATTAGTTCATCACTATCTATCTTCATAATCCTTTTATCTCCAATATGACCTATTCTATGATGCCATATAAGTTTTGAATTAAGTTTATTTCTAGATCGATTCTTATTAACAGTATTAGTCATGTTAATTTCATTAGTCTCAAAAACATATAAACCATTTGCATTCAAGCTATTGCTAATCAATTTATTTCTCAAATAAATACAACATTTACACCTATCAAACATAAAAGTATAACCCCGTTTACACATTTAATGGACAGACAAAATATTTCTATTGACAATATCAAAATACATAGTTTTGTACAATACAAAAACATGACCCGAAGGTAGAAAAATTCTGTAAGTCCCTGAGCAAGTGGCAGCAACTGTTGCTCCATTTACTATCTTTAGTATCACTGTACCCTCCTCTGGCAACTGCTTACTGTAAAGGTTCTATAACGACATACAAATATGAGAAGTGGCAGCTGAATCAATTATCCAACTATTTGAATCTGAACTAACATTTAATTTAATTTCTATAACATGACAAGAAAACCTTGCGCCTTCCTCTGTCTCAAGCTCTCCATATAAAGAGGATAGTTTCTCTTCCAATGCCTTGGCTTCTTGCAATGATAACACTCATTATTGGCTTGACTTCTAGCAACTCGTTTACCCTTGCCCTTCTTTCTTTTCTTGGAGAATCCTCCTTTGGGTCTAACCTCGGAGGACTTTTTGCCTTTACTCTTCGATGTCTTACAATAAGACACTACAGCAAGAACAATCTCCTTCTCTTTACCCTTTGAGACTCTCTTATGAAATGAAACGATTTCATTTATAGGTCCAGGAAGAGTATGCTCCAATTTGTTCATATGATAATTGGTAACAAACTGGTCAAAGCTAGATGGGAGCAACTGAAGGATCAAATCTATCTGCAACTTGAAGTCCATAAAAAACCCTAAAGAGGCCAACTAACCTATGAGGTTTATCATCTTCATAAGATGAGACTCCAGAGGCACTCCCTGATTAAGCCTCATTCTAAACAAAGCAGTGGACAACTCGCAACGCTTGTAACTGGAACTCTCCCCAAACAAATCCACTAAAGAACGATAGATCGATGAGGCATCTTGCATGTCCTTATGTTGAGTCTGCAAGTCATCACTCATAGACACCAGCATATATGATCTTACCTTGAGATCATCATCCTTCCATTTCAAGAAGGTATCTCTCTCCTCTAGTGTAGCCTTCTCTATAAGGGATCTGAGCATAAGCCCTTGAAGAATATAGCCAATTTTCTCAAAATCTTGAACAATTCTAAGATTCTGATACCAAACCTTGAAGTTAGATCCGGTAAGTTTGTGGTATCAAAGATTTTGAGAAGAAGGTTACTCATTATTCTTCCACTAGAAAAGATATCTGTAGAAAACGAACAATTCTAAGAATGTATTACAACATATATCATACTATTCAGTTATGAACATTAAACTAAATAGAGCATATATCATACTATTCAGTTATGAACATTAAACTAAATAGTTCTCTCACTACTTCAATTATATCTCATAATCCTTCAATGAGAAAACTATAATCTAATTATAGGTTTTTCATGGGTGATCATATTCTCATCAAGCTCACAGGATCTTACCTAATAGATATTGGTCAAGCAAGCCCAACAAGTCAGAAAACTCATTTATATTTATAACTCTTTACAAGAAATGATCAATCTACATCTAAGAAAAGACATCTCATCTAACAAATATTGGCACTTCATTCTAGTTAGGCTTAACCCAATGCCTTTTCTTGAAAAGGAGTGGAAATCAAACTCCTTACCTAACAGATATTCGAAGCCAAAGACTATCTAATCAAGAAATAGGTCAAATAAACTACGACATCCCGTGAGGACCTTCACCTAACAGATATTGGGTTGCCACATCTAAGATGTCTACAACCTATTTAACTGCATTGGAAGGATTGAATCTAATATTTTTAGAAGGAAGATTTTAATTTTATGTCTGATATAATGTATATATCAATATGTATATATCTTATATTGTTCAGTAATAGAATTTAAAATATATATATATATATACATATCATCCAATGATATTAATTTCAAATTCTCCACATTACTTATTGATCAAATTAAATAAATTAACAATTAATTTATTGGAGAGAGATTTAATTGATACAATATCAATTTGTTGATTTTATATTCATATGGATACTCCCACTAGAATTCTATTAATTCTATGTTGAATCAAAATTTAATTGGAATTACTATCCATTTTAATTTTAATTCGGAGTATTTATTTTTCTATTCAATTGAAACAATTTCAAGTCTAAAAATTTAATTTCAATAAATCAAATCATTTGATAACAAAAAATTTACTATTTAAAATAGTACTTGTATAAGTTGTAGTTAAAAATATCTCGATATTTTGTGATTATATGTGAATGGAGAAAAAATAAAAAAAATTAAAATTAAATGAACAGTGTTAGGAGTACAGTGACGGGTTGAAACTGCTCTAATAGGGCTTTTAAACACAAGTGTCAACCCTTTCTTTTAAAGAGGTCAACACTCATTTGTATCATGCCAAAAACGTCGACCCTTCTCATCTGTATCAACCCAAACCAAACAGGTTGACCCTTTGAGCATTAGGTATCGTTTTCATGCATCAATTATCAGCAATCTTCAAGCAGAAAAAGGGTCGACACTTATTTGTATCAAGCCGAAAGTGTCGACCCCAATTGCATGCAAATATTAATACTCATACCAAACAGGTCGACACTTTGAGCTTTAGGTATCATTTTCATGCATCAAGTATCAATACGTTGTCAAGAGTATCGATACTTAGTGCATCAAAACGATGCTTTGTTTCTTTCAACCTATTCCAGTGTTTCCAAAACACTTCAAAACAATCTCCATTCATCACGCAAACCACAACCATTATACTTATGAACAAATATCAACTTCCCAAAACCTGAAACCAAAACACACATGCTTGCTCATATCCAAATGGCTTTGATACCACTTGAACGGAACAGTGAGCCCAAGCATGCTCTATTTCCCGTGAGCAGAGGAAGCGCGACTTGTGGAATTAATTTTCGGTCGCGCGACTGTCGCAAGGCAACCATGGCCAACTCTTGGACCTGCGGAATAGGCCTCCAACTGATCTGGACAAGCACACATGCATGTTTTGGCTTTCAAAACTATTTTAAAATTTAAAACACAAGCTTAGAAGTCTTACTCCTTTGTTGTGATTCGATGCAGCAAGAGAACACATTTGCTTGCTTCCTCAGGTGGTCTACATGTCGAAGTGATGATGCCGGTTCTAGTTTATTTGGGATCTTCAAGCTTTGGTTTAAGCTTCAACAAACTTACCACGCTTTCTCTCTCTTCTATTTTTTGCTCTAGTTCACAACCAAGCACAACCCTAGCTTGTTTAATAAACAACTTAAGGTTGAAGAAGAAGAAGAAGATACTCTTTCGGTTTCTCAAAAAACAAGAGGTAGCATCGCATACCCTCAACTTCTCTATTTTTTCTTTTTCTTTTTTTTTTTTTTGCTTTGATATTTACTTAACCCTTAAGTGTTTTAATCAAATCCAATTTCATAGAATATCTCCATCGACTGCCACCTATGCCAATGCCCACTTGCATTTAACAAATCATCATATGAATTGAATGCAACACAATGAGTCATTCGGTTTAGGTTGGTGAAATGCATTGATTGATTACTCTTAATCAATTGCATGTATTACAATAATACGTATATATATACATTAATCAAATTAACACACATATATATATTTATATCAATAAAGAGAGGGAATTTGTAACACCCCCTACTCAGAGATGCTACCGGCAGGTAACGGACTACATCATCACCCTAAGCCTCACTCTCTCTACATGTATGAATGCGTACATTTGTTTTTTTTATTCAACAAACATTGTTAATCGTAAATTCATAAATCACTTAATACAGTAAATCGGGTAATGACATACAAAAACTTTCAATGTATTACAGAAATTTATACAATGAAATAAATGGTGCACATGATATATATTTTTATAATATGCTAAAAGCTAAACCATATATGACTCTCGGATGCATGACGGACTCATGTGCCCTAATGACTGCAGTACGGACTCCTTGTCCTTTCTATGCATCTCATCTATACCGAATCCTTTCTCTTTCTTTCTAACCGCCTGACAATCTTATCACATTATAATCAAAATTTCTTCTATGCCTAATCACTTGTGTTCGCCTTCTTTCGTCCTTCATAAACACTATTCTCTGGAAAATAAAATTTTAAAGTAAAAGAGTGAGAAGAAATCTCAGTAAGTAAACCATGCAAGTTTTTTTTTTTTTCATATATCGATGTGATATAAAATATAAATATTCAAATAGATCAATACATTTTCAAACTTTTCATATTTCTTTCCTTTTCAAAGCTATCATATTTGCACAACAAACTGATTAATGAATTCTCAAACTTTTTAATAACACACGAATTCAATCATATTTCAAATATTTTCAGAATGGCCCAGTCAGTTAGTGTCACCTGTACCCACGGTGAACCGGATTCATAACGTAATCACGTGTTCCGCTTAAAGCAGACATTTTCATATCAATTCCAATAGAAACGTGCACTGTATGTTAAACAGAAACGCGCATTGCGCATTAAACAGAATTCTGAATAGGTCAGAATAAACATTAACTAATGACTAGAGCCATAAAATCATTTTCATTCATAAACATTCACACATTGACATCATTTTCAACAATCATTTCATACATGCGATATCGACATATCAAATACTAAAATTCACTATTTTTAGCATAAACATTGAATATCGCATAATTTTCGAAAATATTAAAAATGCATGTACGATTTACTTACCTTTGTTTTCGTTTTTCCCTAGTGTGTTCCTATTTAATGGTGTGTACCTAAAAATCAAGTTACACAACCTATTTTAGTTACATGCCACTTCTTGCCGCTATATTCCTATGACATCTACATTTTCAAACTCTCACACTTTATTAATTTCCTAAAATAGACTTATTGCCATATTTACGCCATAACATCATTTCATATATGCCTATACATGCATATATATATATATATATATATATGCATATCATACCAATTTTCGGAAAAATACATTTAGCGTAACATTTTCGAATTCGTTAAATGTTGTCACTTCCCACCAATTCATTTTCCAACAAATCCGCATTATCAAATTCCAAACACTCTCAAATGTTTCAAATAAACTCGGCCTACCGAAATTGTCGAGATTCAATTCCATCTCCATAATCCACCATTTCAAATCCTCACGTACTTTCACCATTTTCATAAATATGATATACATGTTATACTTGGATTATCTACATAATAAAACCTCAATGTGGTTTTTAACTGTCTATTATATTCACATCTAAATTTTATTTTATTATTATTATTATTATTTTACCCAAGCCACTAACTAATTTTGTTCTAAAACCTATTTTATTCAACATTTTACATTCTACGCTTCCGACAAATGCATGTTGTTCAAAACCGGCAACGTATTTTTATCTAAGCTTTTTGGCTACACACTTTATTATGAGTCTAGTTTATGCCGCACTTTACGAATTTAGGTTTCAACTTCAATAACTTAAGTTAAGCCAATTTTTCGACACATGACACATTAAAACAGGGTACATCATCTGCAAGGCTACCATTTTCAAAAATTTACTGCGATCTCATTTCTTTGTGAAATGAGCTAAATTTTGGATTTTTGTGCTCCTAGATGTCTAGTTTCCATAGAAATTTACAGCACTTTAATCCAATATCAGAAACTCTCCTAGATTTCATTTTTCCAAGCCTTGCTCAGAATTTCTAGCAACCGTCATGCCCTGTTTTGGCCATACGGTTTTAACACCTTTCGGCCACTAAAGCTACAACCTATCACCCCTTGTTTCTTCATTTTTCCGTCCCCTAAACACCCATATAGTGCTACATGACAACCGCTCGCATTTCATCTAGTAGAGCGAGCATTTTCGCAATACTGCACACACACAACCCCTGTTGACAGTTTTCACTCCTACAATGATTAAACCATTTCCATGCCAAATTTACCACTCTATTTTAAATCATTATTTAGCCACTACAACTGCATATAAACATACTTATATTACCTTATTTTTCAGCACCTAAGCATCACTCTAACTCAACCATTTCCAACACCAATTG
>JAXCLQ010065985.1:0-15165 GCA_035584115.1 Cedrela odorata | reverse complement strand
GGGTCCCTTAACCGCACATAAGTGCACCGCACACAGTAGACTTACCATGGCTTATCCCCCTTATACAGCCCTACTGCGGCTCCATTCACCTATGCGGCTTTTCATAGGTCAGTCTATAGGCTATCTCTCTATATATATAGTAAATAAGCAGATAGGACCAAAGGCTATGTCACAATATTCGGCCTAAACGGCCTCATCACCAATATACATGCACAATTTAAATCAATTCATTTTCAATCAAAGTTTTCATGGCACATAAACAAATCAGGCCTCCCTGGCCGTTCAGCATATATAGCAAGCATGTCAAAACCTGTAGAGGTAAGATGGTCATTTCATAAGATTCATTATCCTATGTGCATTGTACAATATAAATTGGCATAGTAATGAGACTTAAGTGGATTTAAATTAGTTCATGAAACACATAATTTAGAATTATAAAATATATTGGATTTTTGCATGTTGTCCTACGCTGAAACATTTGACGATCTCGCTAGCCAGTTAACAAACGGGATCAAAGGGCAGCGTCCTTGCGTGAGATTAAGGGCGGAGCACCTAAAAAGTAAACAGAATTGATATTAGAGAATGAAGAAAAAATGTCAAAAATCTATCATGAGCATGAAGCGATTGATACCTGAAATGGAAATATCGATACATTGTTCAAATGTATCAATACATTGAGAATATATGTCGATATTCATTAAACGGATCGATACCTATGAAGAAAGGTATCGATACTTTGCAAGTCAAAAACTTGAGAAGAAATTACAAACTAAATAGATCGATACCTTCAAGGAAGGTATCGATACATTTCAAAATAGAGAGTTCAAAAATAATTACGAGATGGACCAGATCGATACCTTCATCAAAGGTATCGATACATGGTCAGACAGAGAGTTCGAAATTAATTACAAGTTGAATTAGATCGATACTTTTATCAAAGGTATTGATACACGGCAAAATAGAGAGTTGAAAAATAATTACATGCTGAACCAGATCGATACCTTCAACAAAAGTATTGATACGTTGAAAAGAGAAGGATCAATACATAAAGGCAAATGTATCAATACTCGGGGTCGAAGGAATTTTTAGAATCGAATTCTTACGGAACGGATCGATATTTGGACCAAAGTTATCGATACTCAGCCCAAAAGTATTGACACCTAAGCCAAAAGTATCGATACTTAGCTTAAAAGTATCGATACTTTACACAAATTTGGGTTAGATTCGATGGCCAAATTGGTAATTTCACTTACCTTTATTAATACCTATGTGGGGGAAAACATTTCTAGTGTGCTCTCATTCGTTCATTTCCCTCTCTCACTCTAAAAATACCTCTCTTGTTCTTTCTCTATATTTTGGCTGAATCTCCTCAAACTCTTTTACATTTTCTTGCAAATGTATGTAGCCAAGTGATAACCCATCCTCTCATCGTCAATCTAATACCATTTTAGACTGAAACTAGTAAGAGGAAGCAAGAAAGGAAAACTATGGTTTCGAATAAATTGGGGGTTTTCCATCCAAACGATAATGAAAGGGTTTTAAAGACATCTAATGGCTAAAGATAAGTCTATAAAGCCATTCTAACTCTAATTTGATAGATTTGAGCATGTTTAAGTGTTAGAGTTCACTGTTCACCAGAAGGTTTCCGATTAAATTGCATAGAAATGTAGATTGGTGTCAATTGGCGACATTAAAAAGTATATAATGCTAAATAAACGTAAAATAACATTTAGAACATGTATAACCATTTTGGTGAAAATGCAAAAATTTAGATAACTATGACCATGGGATTCCTTTGTTGGGAATCGGCGAAATGACCCTCGTTAGAAAGCCTCGCAAAGTTATATGTGCTAGATTAAGGGATTTTAAATACGATGACCATTAACGTTGCATTTAATGCATAAATATTAAATATTTAGAATCTTGAAATTTATAATATATATATATATATATATAATATTAGGCACCGAGCACCCGGAAGAGGGACATTCAGGGTGAGAGGATTAGTGTGGGAGTGGTGACCCTCTCTTTTTACGGTAAGTGGAACTATTTTTACTTGTTTTCTTGCTTTTAAAAAAATTTATGAAACTTATTATTTTATGAATTATAAAATGGGTTAATTATCGTTGATTTGAATTAAATATGATTGACATGTGGTTTGAATAAATATGTGATTGGCCAGGTGGTCAGGTTTGATATTGAAAATGCATGACTTGCAATGATGTTGAAAATAAAATGACTATAAATGTTTATGTAAATGGATTTGATTGTGGTTTTGTATTGGTGATACGGCCGGAGCACCAGGTTGGTATATGACTATATCTACAGGGAAGTAGCCTAGGGACTGATCTATGAGAGGCCGCCTAGATGAATACGCCACAAGTGGGGCAGGTATATGGGTGGATGTTATGGAGTTGCCCACCTATGGGATTGACGAGGACAGTCATGAGTATCACCACATGACTACTCGAGGCCAATGTTAGTGGTGGACTAGTTTTAGAATTTAAGCATATATTTTTATACTTAAGGAACTGTTTTAATAAATGAGCATCGTTTTCTATGCACAAAGCCCATTGACGGTCTCGGGTTACCACGACCAAGGTAACCACCGGGAAGAGGAGTCAGCCCAGTAATTTTGTATAACAGGCCATGTTTTATCAACATAGAATTGTTTTATGTGCATTAACAAATGTTTTATTGAACTGTATTTTTATCCACTCATGGAGTATATCCCTAATCCGAATAATATTTCAATACACATACAATCATTTTATGCTTCCAAATGTATCTAATCATAACTCTAAACTAGATTTCTTACACGAAAATCAACATATATCTTCGGGTGAACAGTTACCCTAGTTTTCAACATGTTCAAATTTATGAACTCAAACTTAAAATGAGTTAATGGACTTACCTTTAGCTTTTAGGAATCCGTGTAATCCTCACATTGTCGTTTGGACGCAAAACTCCCAATTTCACTTCGAAACCCTAGTTTTCTTCTCTATTTTTCCTTGTTATTCCTTGCCTTTTTTCAGTCCAAAAGTGGCATTGAATCGTAGAAGAGAAGATAAAAATCACATGGGCTTCGGATTTAACAAAAAACTTAAGAGTTTTGCTTGGATTTGCAAGGAAATCCAAGAGAGAGAGAGAGAGAAAGAGAGAGAGAGAGAATGAGAAAAATATGTAAATGAAGAAGACTGGAAGTGATTTCCCCCCTTGGGTATTTATAAGAGTGAATGAAAAGACTAAGTGGTCCTTTGAAATTTGTCTAGATATGCGTCATATATCGATACTTTTAGACTAGGTATCGATACTTTTGGACTGGGTATCAATACCTTTAGTCCAAGTATAGATTTGTTCCTTAATAATTCGATTATGAAAATTCTATCGACCTTGAGTATCGATACGTTAGCCTTCATGTATTGATCTTTTTCTTTTCAATGCATCGATACCTTTGTTGAAGGTATCGATCTGGTTCAACTTGTAATTAATTTCAAACTCTCGATCTTGCCACGGATTGATACCTTCAATGAAGGTATCGATCTGGTTCATCTCGTAATTATTTTTGAACTCTCTATTTCTAAATGTATCGATATCTTTGAGGAAGGTATCGATCTGATCAGTCTAAAATTTCTTCCTAAACTACTGGTTTGCAAGGTATTAGTATTTTCCTTCATAGGCATCGATCCGTCTGTGGGTATGGATTTGGATTCCTTAATGTATCGATACTCTCTGTCCTATATATCGGTACTTACTGTAAAATTACCATTTTCTTAAAATAAAACTTATAATAAAAAATATTTTTATGGGGGCTCTGCCACCCGGACCCCTGTAAGGGCGCTGCCCCTTGACCTTGCTCGCTAATTGGTTAGCGAGATCACCAAATGCTTCAGCGTAGGGCAACATATCGAAATCTAATTTATGAAAAATTCAAAATTATAACATCAAATTCATTTCATTTATATCGTTTAACTCAATTTAAATTTACCTAAACCTCGATTGTGTGTCAACTACCCGTATATACATACAAATGCAAACATGGATGTCATTAATTGATCATGCTATCCTTATGTTTTAAAATACAGGGTTTACAAAATATCTATTATATTAATATAATAATAAATATATTTTGTAATGATTACAAATATATATTAAAGTAATATATATATATATCTAAATTAATCATTATTATATATATTATTAAAGTAATAATATATATTCACTATTTCTCTCTCTCTTACTTTAATATATTGATATGATTAATATATTATTATTATTACATTAATTGGATTATTGTAATTGAATACACCAAACATTGCATGACACATGGATTACTTTAATTCAATTAATGAATTAAGAGGTAAATGGGTGATGTAGGTCGGCTGTACAGGAAGCAAGTGAACAACTTTATTGCTATAAAGTAAGACTTAAGTGTTAAGTCTATGAGTAAGCATATGATGTTGTAGTCACTTCTCTTGCTTTACCCAAGAGCTTCTTCTTCTTCATTTTCTTTGTATTTTCACTGAGCACCATCTTTGTGAGAAGCTTGGTGTGTGTTTGGTTTTAAACCAAAAACCAGAAAAGAGAAGAAAGAAGCTAGAGAGAGAAAGCTTTTGTTTGGCTTGGTGAAGCTATAACCCATAGCTTGAAAATCCCACAACGAAACCGGAACTATCGTCGCTATCCCTACATGTGGATACGCTTGGAGGCAGGTGAGGAGATTAACTTACTGTTCTGGATCACAAATCAAAGAAGTACAACTTCTTAACTTTGTATTTACGTTTGAAAAAGTTTTAAATCCCAAAATATGCATATGTACATATCTAGATCCATTTGAAAGACTTTCTGCATGTCTATGTGACAGGCGTGGCTTCTCTAGCGGCGGTCGCCCGCCTAGGAACTGATTTCGTGTGTGCAAAACAAAGCATCATTTCTAGATTTCACCTTCAATAAAGATGAATTATTAAATAGTAATATAAAATGCTAGTTGGTTAGTAAGCTAGATTGTAAAAGCAGTTATTGGCAAATAAGGTTAAACAAAGAATCTATGTAATGGACTGCATTTATGTGTAGTGAAGGATATTTTGAGTGGTTAGTAATGGCTTTTGGTTTAAAGAACGTTACAAGTGTTTTTCAAGCACGAATGAATAAGATATTAAAGTCATATTTACATTTTTTTATAGTCTATGTCAATGATAATTTGATTTTTAGTAAAAATAAATTTAGTCATATTAATCATGCAATAAAAATTTTAGAAAAGGAAAAAAATCGTAGTATTTAGAAAAAAGTTAGAATTATTTAGACAAGAAATAGAATTTTTAGGAATAAAAATAAACTAACGAAAAATAGAATTACAAAAGCATATTATTACAAAAATATTATATTTTCTAGATAAGATAGAAGAAAAAAAGAATTACAAAAAAATTTAGGATTGTTGAATTATGATAGAAAATTATCCCCAATTTAAGTATGTTATTAGGACCCTTATACAATAAATTAAAAAAAATGGACAAAAAAAATTAGAACCTTTAAGTTTACCAATAGATAGTTATTATAAAATTATACAAACAGATGCAAATAATATAGGATGAGTAGTAGTATTATTACAAAAGCCTAATAAAAATAGCTCTCAAGTTGAAAAAGAAATAACATTATACATTAGTGAAAATTTTATAGAAACACATAGTATAAAGCCTAGTATTGATTTAAAAATATTAGGAATTATTAATTATTTAAATTTGTTTCATCTGTATATACAATTGAAAGAATTTACTATTAGAACATATTGTAATAATATAATTTAATTTATTAATAAAGTAAATAATAAAAATTTTGTAAAGAAAAATTCTTTTAATAATAAAATATGGATATAATTTTTATATATTATACAAGGAAAATGATATAAAGCTAAATTTGAACATGTAAAAGGTATTGATAATAAAATTGTTGATATTTTTCATTGTAAAGGTAGGCTTAAACATATGAACGCCTACTAGCATTCTCACGAAAAACTTGTAAAAATTTTCTTTCCTTTCTTAGAAGAAATAAAAAAGCAAGTAAAAAATTTTCTTTGCATTTTTAATAATCTTTTTATTTTAATTTAGGGGCACTAGTGGTTAATAAGAGGGTTTAATCATGAAAGTTATTGTCCAAAAGATAATAAAAGAAAAGATCTTGATAATCTTCCGCATAAACAAAAAAAATTAAAATTTGAATGTAAGAACTAAGTAGGGATCTAGTTTCTATATGGCTTTGGTGTGCCTTTAAGTCCGTTAGTTTGTTTAGCCATTAAGTTGATAAGGCTCTTAGGGCATGTCAAGCATGGTACTGTTGTAAACCCTGTTCTTCAAACATAAAGTTAAAGTAGTCATTGTATGACATATATTTTCACACATGTATTGTTCATAATTAGTTGACACACTAACGAGACTTGGGTGAATTTAAGTTAAATTTAATGATATGAATATAATGAATTTAATGTTATAATTTGAAATTTAGTATAAGCAGGATTTTCTATATTGCCCTATAATAACGCATTCGCCGATCTCGCTAGCCAATTAACAAACAGGGTTAAGGGGTAGCGCCTTTGTAGGGGTTGGAGGGCGAAGCCCCTCTAAAAGAATTGAGTTTCAACTTAAAAGTTTTGTGAGAATCATGGGTTGAGCCAAAGAAATCGATAAATGGAATGGAAGTATCGATACATGTACCAAAGTATCGATAAATTAAGGTTACAAGTCGATACTTGATAAAGGGATCGATACCTTTATAAAAGGTATTGACACTTGGCAAGTTAGAGAATTCGAAAATAATTACAAGCTGAACCAGATCAATACTTTTATTAAAGGTATCGATACATTGAAAAATGATTGATACTTGAAGGAAAATGTATTGATATTCGGGATTGGAGAAAATTCCAAAATTGAATTCTTATGAACAGATAGATACCTTTATAAAAGGTATCAAAGGGATTGATACATAAAAGCAAAAGTATCGATACATTGTGTCGAAGACATTTCTAGAATCGAATTTTTATGAACGGATTGATACCAAGTTAAAGGTATTGACATCTTTTATAAAAGTATTGATACTTTATTAAAAGTATCGATCCGATTAGTCGACAGAATACAAAATTTGAGCAAAATTGATAAGTAATTTTGGAATTTTTAAAATTTTTTAAGGGTTATTTGGTCTTTTTGGTCTTTTCTATAGAAACTCAAAAGGGGAATTCGACCCCCAATGTTTTCTTCACTTGTTTTCTCACTCTTTTTTTCTAGAACACACCTCTCTCTCTCTCTCTCTCTCTTTCTTTGATTTCTTCACAGAACTCGGCAAATCTCTCAGCGCTTTCTTTCCAATGCTGGTCCCAAATGATTTCCATCATCTCCTTTGCAATTTAGTACTAATATTGGCCTAGAATAGCAAGAGGAAGCAAGGAAGAAAAACTAGGGTTTCAAAGGGATTTGGGAGTTTCTCGTTTAATCAACAAATTAAGGTTTATATAGACTTTTACAAGCTAAAAGTAAGTTTATTAACCCATTAGAAGTTTAAATTTTAAATTATTAACATGTTGAAACCCTAGGGTTTATTGTTCATTTGAGACTTATTTTGATTTCGCATAGGAAATGTAAATTTATGTTAATAGATATTAATTTTAGTATGTAATGGCCACGTATGAGTTGGTTCACATTGGAAATATGCTTATTCGTTTTATACGAACATTTGAATTTAGAATATTTACTGCCATAGGATTTCGTTGTTAGAAATCGGATAGATGAAACATATTAATTAAGTCTCGAAATATATGTCAACTATCAACTGAAGGAAATTATCCATGTTTCTCACGAGCAATGACATTTAATGCATTTAAGTTTAATTATTTGAATCTTGGAATTTATAATATAAGCATGTGGGTATTAGGCACTAAGATTTTAAGTGAAGAACCTAGTGTGAGCGAGGATCAGTAGTGGGAGTGGTTACCCTCCTCTTATTGTAAGTAAATTTATATATACATTAATATGTAAATATATGCTTATTATATTTATATGTATTGTTTGTGTGTTAAACAAGTGATTTTACTGTTAAAATGGAACTTGAAATGAATATGTTTACCTGTGCTTATTATTGATATTGGGAAATGTTTAATTATGGTATGCTGTTATAAATTATGATAAGTATACATGCTGAGATGGCCGAGGAGGCCTGATTTATTTTTTATGCATATATATTGGTAATGAGGCCGGTAAGGCCAGATATTGTTGTATGACCAGTGGGCTAATTTATTGACTGTATATATAAGGAGGTAACCTATGAACGAACCTATGAGAGGCCGCATAGGTGAGTGGAGTTGCATTAGGGCTACTATAAGGGGAAAGGCCATGGCAAGCCCACTGTGTGCCATGTACGTATGTGCGGTTGTAGAGATCCTATTGAAAGTCTATGCTGCTTGATAGGGATCTCATAAATTTGACAAATATGACGAGGACAGTCACTTCGTCACTAAGTGACTACTCGAGACCAACATCAGTGAGACGGGCGTTATTTTATAAATGCATACTTTGCAGAAAGTAAATGATTTTATAAAGAATGATAAACAGTTTTCAGTTTTATAAGTATTCATTACTTATGGTTTTATGCATAAAAAAACTCACTGATGGTTTTCGACGTTGCCTTGACTAAGGTAATGGTCGATAAAGTATGGCCAGCCCGAATGATTTGTTTAAAAACTGTAAGTTTTATGCATAAAAAGGCTCATTGATGGTTTTCAACGATGGCTCAGCTAAGGTAGTGATCGAGAAGGTATGACCAGCTCGGATGATTTGTTTAAAAACTGTATGCAAACTAATGAACTATTTTCTGATTATCTATTTAAAATGAACATGTCTATATATATATATATATATATTTATGAGTATATATTGAAGAGATCTCAATATCGTGAATTTGGAAATACGTGTGCATGTATGTATATATGTATGTACTTTATTACTCACTGAGTATAGTCGTATACTCACTCCTCACTATTACAACTTTCAAGTTAGGCACATTAGTTCTTGTCAGGTTAATAGTAGTGGTAGAGAGCCTACAACTTTCCGAGTAGGTTTCTTTCTTGACTCACATGTGTAGTTTGTCCCACGGGATAAATGTAATTGGATTTTTGTAATACAATTGTAAATTAAATGTTTATGTAAATGTTTATTATTTTGTTTAACCTGAATGGAAATGATTTCCCAATTTATATTTTATTATTTGATTGTATTGTGAATGAATTGGTTATGAATGATCAATTTTTTGATGATGATCTTATAGATGAGAATTTATGTTTATAAACTATTTTTCAAGTTTTGAAAATTGACAGAAAAGCCTTACAGATTCTTTTGATACATTCTAAGCGAATATGGTGTATCATGAGGATTTATGATGATTGTCACGGGTGGACCCCAGGTTCGAGGCGTGACAACTGTGTTCTAAAATAAGCCATTAAGAATCTTGAAATGCTATTTCATAAATTATTCTTGGGAACAAAGTATAATCAAAGTGTGGTTGAGAATGATTCTTTTCAGTTGGGTTCTACCGTGGCTAGAATCTCATCATACCATATATAGAATATACAAATCGTTTTTTCATATACTATAAAATAAAAAGAAAAGAGAAATGCATGGAAGGCACTGCCACCTCTCTCTCTACCTCTTTCTATTTTAAGATATAATGGTTATAAAATTAAAGGATAAATATTTTGTGTCATCCTATAAGGATGTTAAATTTTAAAATCACTAGAGTATTATTTGTTAAGATGTTATAAGAATTTAGAAAATAAATTATATTTTGTTTATCCTTAATTTTTAAATCTATCATTGCCTATAAATATCTACTGAGCGTTAACTCACCCATACTTTTCAAGTTCTTAGTGCTACTGAAATTAGAATTGTTAAGTAGACTAGTGGTATTCCAGTTAGAAAAGAAAAGGAAATTTTGTCATATTTCTTTTATGAACTTTTGAGGATGTAGATAGTTATTTATAGTTTTGTAATATGAATATGAAATCAAAGTTTATGTGTTGTTATTTATGAGATGAAAATAGTTGGTAAAGAAATTTCTTTTTGGAAGTATGTAAGATTTGAATTTGGTACATAATTGATTAAGTGTTGATGGAATACAAGGCTTTACGCATGCATTTTTAATTGAGAAAGACACTTGGCATGGTAGTGTCGGTTTTGTCTTTTAAATTTGAAGCTTGAATTGCATTTAGTTGTTTCTGCAATTTAGAATTAAAAGCTAAGATTGGGAGAAAAGGAAACTGAGAGAAAACAGGGTAAAAAATAAAGGGTAAAATATTAGTTTCGATTAAGGTTAAATTTAAATTTTGTTATGAATTATTAGATATATGTACAATTGTTATAATGTTTTAAGTTTTAGTTATTATTTACATGTATAATTTAGTTTTATATACCATTGTTAGAATTTTGTTAATAGTATAGTTTTCTAAATATTTTTATTTTGATTGGTAATTGTTATTGTTAAATTGGTCTTAAGTAGTGATTAAGAAAAAGGAGAAAAATCAGCGGAAGTATAGATATTATCGATTTCGTTGTTATAGGAAGTGTTTCTATGTTTTGGGTGATTTTAATTTTAAAACTACAAATTGGGGTGTTTTATCTTTCTTATTGCCTAAATAAATTTTTATGAAAATTCGATTTGAATTATGAACGAATATGGAATTTAATATGAATTATTATGTGTTTGTTTAGTGTTAATAAATTGAATTAAATTGTTGTTTTATATATGATTTATATTCGCTATGTGAAATTATTTTTTCATAATTTCAATCATACACTTGAAATAATATATTTTTGGTTTAAAAGTAATTATTTAGAAATAGACTTTCTGATGGGTCATGATTATTTGAGCATTAGTGACTTTGAATGTGATTTATTTCTTACAATGAAAGTCCGCAAATATAAAATATGGGTAACATACCTGAAAATAATGCCTCAAAATTATGTATGACTATTTATGGGCGGCTGTCCTTGAGAATATGTCTAAAAGTAAGCATGAAATTAAATAAATATAATTGTTAAAATTTAAAATTAAATATTTTTCATCATCCTATATAAATATTAATTTTGAAATCTCTTGAATGTTATTTGTTTAGATGTTATTGAATTTTATAAAATAAATTAGTTTTTGTTTATCTTTATTATTTTTTTAAAATTAGGATTGATGAGGCGTTAGATCCTCAAGGCAAAACGTTGAGCACAACAACAATGAGAAGCTAAGGCTGCCATTCAAATACTGGAACTTAGACCCTTAGAGGCCGAGTGTTAGAGCCAAGCGCCAAATCTGGAATACAAATCTTTGGAAACAAAATGTTAGAGCCATGTTGTTAGAAAGCCAAGGTCGTACTGTTAGATCACGGGATAACATAAACTTCGTTTCTTTTGTGTTTTTTTTAGTTTCTATTTTGTTTATTTCGTTCAATAGGCTTTAGCTTGGCTTAGTTAGGGTAATTAGGGTTATTTTAGATTTAGGATTTCATATAAAAAGATTCTAAATCACTAAGATGAAGTAGATCTTATTTTGAATAAACTTTTCAATAAGTCGTTGAGCTTTTTACTCAAGTTTAAGTTCAGTTTCTAGATTGAAACTCGAATTTTATGAGATTTGATCGTATGTTGATCTCTGTATCGCTACTAGGGTTGCACGTTTAACTCCAGGGCCCCATTTTTTCGTCCCCATTTTCCCATTTGGGGAAAATTTTCATCCCCGAATGGGGAAACGGGGGGAAAATGAAGATGATTTTCATCCCCAAATAGGGATAGGGATGGGGATGGGGATAGGGGAACCTCACCCCATCCCCATTTCCCTATTTCTTCACCCCCTATCCCCATTTCTACCATTCTTATTTCCCTATTTTTCTAAATTCAAGTTTTCAATTCAAAAAAATGAGAGTGTTATAAGAATTGAACTAGACCAAATACTCTATTTTAGATAATTAAATCAATTAAAATATATTTAACTATCAAATGGAGATATGTATTACTTTGTATGTGGCTTTTGACTGTTATGAAACTTTTGTTTTATTTTATAATGAATTATTTTTATTTATAATGTACTAATAAATTTTATCTTATATTTATGATAAAATATTTTTTTATTTATAATTTTTCCTATATGAAGAAACGAAGAAAATGGAAAAAAGGAGATGAGGAAAAGAAAATGGAGAATTAGGGTTGGGGAACTGGGGTTGGGGATGGGGATACCTCTCCCCAAAATTCCCCATTTCCCCAAATGGGGATAAGGGAGGTTAGAGGAAATGAGGATGGGGATGGGGGAAACCTTCCCCCACCCCATTTCCCTAAATGTGCATCCCTAATCGCTACACATTGTATTAGGTGGTAACAGAGCTAGTTTCCCCCATTTAGATGGCTAACCTTAAAGGTGGCAGAGACAACCAACCTTGTGAGATAGATAAGGGGTTGCAAGCCATTTGGAGAGAAATCAGAAAGCAGCAAACAACAACTCGAAATATAGAATGAAACTTGGATGAGGTAGTCGACCAATTGTGGGCATTATTATAAGTTGGTGTAAATGAAAATGAGGATGAAGAACTGAATCTAGCTAGAAGAGTTTCCTCCAGTAGATTAGTTAATAACTCTATCCCTAATAATCTAAGAAGACTAACCATGGGTTATGATTACATCAATATTGAAAAGGAAGCTGATCAAGGGATTGTCATAGTTCTTCCACGTAGTGGTAAATTTGGAAGGAATTTGCAACAAAAGTATCAAAGAGATGATGAATTAAAACTAAAGGTAGATATCCTTACTTTTAGTGGTCAGGACTTTTAAATTGGATAACAGAAGTAGATCGGTTTTTTGAATACATAGAGATTCCAAAGAAATGGAGAGTCAAATTAGTGGCTTTTAGGTTTAAATGAAGAACGTTTAAATGAGACCAAAATCAGAGAAGGTCGAGGGCCTCTGCAAAACTTGGCATAAGATGAAAAAGTTATTGAGGGGAAGATTTTTATCTCTTAACTATGAATAAAACATGTTTGATTCATATCAAAGATGTGACCAGGGAACTAAAAGTGTTAATGAGTACATAATAGAATTCTTGAGATAGGCAGAGAGGTATCAGTTGTTGAAAAGTGATAATCAACATCCGACACGTTATTGAGGTGGATTGAAACCTGCTATTCAATAAAAGATTGAGGTTCAAATGGTAATGAGTGTACAAGAGGCAATGAACTTACCTTTGAAGAATGAAATTATGTTTCAAGAGCGAACTCGCAACAAAAACTATCACAATTTTGGTGGAGGCAATAGTAGGCCTATAACCGACAAGGGGAAGGCACCCTAAAATGTGTCAAGTTGCAGTGTACCTAACTTAATTGAGGGTAACAACAAAAATACAACAAGTGATAGCAGTAAAGGTAATACATCAAATCTTCCTACAGACACACCCTTATGCAAAACCTATCCCTTTAAATGTTTTAAATGTAACAAAGTGAGACATAGACATAGCTCTAGCGACTGCCCAAGGAGAAAAGTTGTCAATATAGTAGAGCAAAGAGATGATGAGGCTATTGAAAATAAGGTGTATTGTGGTCCCGACGAGGAGGACAATGAAAATCATGATAATTCAATGCCACCAGAAAATGAACCCATGAATGATAAAGAAATTGTCAAAAATCACACTGAGGTTGAAGATAAAGAAACTATCAAAGATTAAATTAACGATGGAAAATGAACCCATTATTAAAACTATTTTTAATTTGTGGACCCGTTTGCATAAATAGTTTTGCAAATTACATTAATTTGTTTTGTAGAATTAGAAGGAGAATTTTGTATGTCCAACATGTTAAAAAAATTGTATATAGAAATAAAAAGATAGAGCTTAAAGTTGTGTACTATACTTTGTAATTATTGTCCCCAATTTATTGTCAGGTTAAGATAATATACCTTCGTAATACGACAAAACTAAACTAAGAAATCACATGCTAAGAATTTTAGAGAAAATGGAAGAAAAGAAAAATAAAAAATTATATATCATCTAGGAGGGTATGTCTTTATGTAGCCGATTACAAACTTAAATGTTATATCAATTCAATAAAGACGTAAATTGAATTAAATACTAAAAGTTATATTAATTCATAAAGGCTTGTGCGTAAGTAACCATCATCTTTTGAATTAAATACTAAAATTGTATCAATCCATAAAGACTAGTGCCTAAGTACTCATTTTTTACTTCTAAAGAATAATTAATAATTATAGTTAAATATTAATTAAAAGTTATATTTTTTTTTCTCAATTTATTTATTTATAAACTTATTTTACTTTCTTATTGCAATGAATATGAGATAATATTGCAAGCTACAATAATATAACACTCAATAGTTAATATTGTGGATAATATTTAGTTTTGAAAACTCATATATACTTCTTAATTTTATTTAGTTTTGAAAACTCATATATACTACTTAATTTATTAGATATTTATTTTTATTTAATCATTAATATTTATTTCTAATTTCACAGTATAAATATAAATTAATTAAGGAAAATTTCTTTTACAAACTGCTTCCCTTAATTTCATAGAGAGTGTAATAATTTCATTAGTTACTATTTTTTTTTTCTTCACATGTTTAATTTGAAAGGTAAATTTATTACGTTCATGATATTTGACCTTTTTATAATAAAAAAAAAAACACAAAATTAGAGATATACTTCCTTTAACTTAATTTTTTAATTAAGTAATATAAAAAAATTCAGTTATTAATTAGTATAGTTCAATTATTGAAATTTAAAGTTAAAATATATTATTTAATATTATTGTCAAGTCACCAATCTCACTTGTTATTAAATTGCATGAGATTAATGGTCCAAAATTAATATCATCATTTTAAATTTAAATTTAAATAAAAGATACTCAACTGTATATAGAGGCGTTAAGCACTGGCCCACAAAAATTTTGAAATTTAAAAATAAAATATTTATAATTTTGATTTTATATATATACACACACTTTAACTCCTTCAACTTTGAAAAGTAACATTTAATCCTAACTTTAATTTTT
This sequence comes from Cedrela odorata, assembly GCA_035584115.1. NCBI lineage: Eukaryota > Viridiplantae > Streptophyta > Magnoliopsida > Sapindales > Meliaceae > Cedrela > Cedrela odorata. The sequence goes on along the minus strand of JAXCLQ010065985.1, from coordinate 90 downwards.
TCCCCCCTCAAAATATGTCACATACCGGTAAATCGGTATCGTGATGGCATAGAGGTAAGAATATCCTACCTCTATAAGCCTCAGACAAAA
>JAXCLQ010065963.1:2203-15169 GCA_035584115.1 Cedrela odorata | reverse complement strand
CATATATATAATTTACGGTCTCAATCTCTACCTAAAAGATTAAATACTCCAAGCATACATATTATGAGTAAGTTTAACTAAGATATTGTGGTTGTTAATGCATAATTGGCTTATAAAATAGAAATCTAAAGAATTATTAGTAATTAAATACAAGTGTTTTGATTAAATGATATAATTAAATATTTATTAGTTGTCAAATTAAATATGGGTGGATCGATGTTTATAAGTTACATATATAGCATCAATCTATCTTTTATATTATGCATTGGTTTGAACAAAAGATCCAGCAGTGTGGTCCATATGAACAACCTCCTTTAATTGCTTTGCAGAAATGGGCAAGGATAATTATATATATGTATATATTTACAGTTATAAGTCAAATATTCCTTGGACCACTACTAGCTGAAAAAAGCAATCTTGAATTATAGATAACGTTAACACATCTCCATCGAGAGAGAAGGAACGATAATCAATTTTAAAACCATCACAGGAAAAAGCATCACTGGTATTATAATTAGCTTGACAGCACAGAGCACTACATGCGTATACTTGATAGTAATTGAAAGCTCACACAAAATGCTTAATCATTTAGCTCCATTGATCGATCTATTATGAACTTAAGCCTTCAGCCTTCAGCCATGATTCATCTTAATTAAACATCCCTAGTAGAAGAAAACCGATAGATATCTAAATTTAAGAAATAAATAACGGCAGAGACAAAAAGAAAAGAGTGATCTGGGATTTCATGGATCCATCCATCTTCTTTAATTTCTTCATATGATTCTCTCGTGGGACTGCAGTAGCTGAAAATTGAAGCCACAAAGGTAAATTAATTAGCATCTCCAGGATATTAAAGTTGCATGTTAGGGTACTATTTCTATCGAGTGAAACTTGAAACCTTACCCAAAAATGGAAAATCTACTGATTAATATGAAAATTTGTGGCCAGAAGAATCCCTTGGTGCATTGCATCTGAAACATTCCATGCGGCTTGCAAAGTTGTGCTCATTGCAACCAGACCTGTTCAATTCAAGCGTTGTTTTATATATGCAGATGTATATAATATATTGACGTGATAATTATGAACAGTGTTACAGTATGCCAATATGTACGTCCATTCAAATTGATACACAGTGAAAACATGCACAAATTGGGGAAAATTGTTGATTTAAATCAACCTGGTGCAAATCCAGTCTCCAGATTTCCATCCAGTGCGACTAGAGCTGCCGCCGCCGCCAAACCCAAAACCTCTCATTCGCGCCATGTCGCCACCCTCGAGTAATCCACCAGAAGAATCATCCTTGGAAGCGCCGCATTTGAAGCAGCTGGAGCGGCTAGCGAAGTTGTGAGCTCCGCAGTTGCCAACGGTGCAGTACCAGTCACCAGGCCTGACATCCGGGCCAGTGCTGAATCCAAAAGATGAACTTCCTCTTCCTCCAAAACTTCCATAGTCGCCTCTGTCGCCTGGTCTTGGCTCTCCACAGCGTTGGCACGAGTCCCTTCTTTGGAAGTTCAAGTGGTTGCATGACCTGCAGTTCCAATCTCCCGGCCTGCTCATCTTCTCTTATGATCTGAACTCCCATGCATTAAAAAAAAAAAAAAAAAAGTTAGTGTTATAACAACGATGAACATCCCATATCTATGATTCTACGTAAAACTTTTTGAAAGAACTGCAGTTATATGAGGATATCCTTAATAATTGCAGGCATAGCAAGGGAAGAAGATATCAGTGACTGGAAAACGTTAAGGCTCACCTTAAAAATGCAGAAAGTTAAAAAGGAGGATGATGAGTAGCAGTGAAGTGCTAGCAGCTGTGAGAAGAACAAGGGAGAATATTGTTCTAATGAACTTGTGAATTTGGGTTAGGGGCTGAAGGGGTTTATATATTATTAGCTAGCTGCTAGCTTAGACCTCGAGAATCGGAGCAGATTGAGGTTGGAGGCTTACATTTTCTTTTTCATATTCTTCACTTTGGTTCTCCTTGAACAATGGAATCACAAGAAACTAAAATTAGAAAAAGAGAGATAAAGAAATTTTGAAACGGGATTCCAAAGAAAAATAATAGTAATAATTCAAAGATAAGTAAAGCTACAACTACAGCTTCTTTTAGGGCTTCTAGTTCTTGAGGTGGCAAGTGCATAAACAAATGCCCGCAATTAAGTTTCAAGTTCAAGTTCCCGAAATATCCCTTTTCTTAAATGGACTTTTTCCCAATATTAATTGTTCAGTATGCATCAATAATGATCGATTCTTTTGTTGTTTTCATTATCTGTCGATACCCATTTGTAAGAATATAGGATCATGATCCTGTATTAATGTATGCCTGCAAAACCTAATATCTTTAAATCTTTAGAAAATTTTTGATCTAACACCGTAGGTTTTGAATCACTTTACCTGATATCATCGATTATATAAATTCGACAAAAAAAAAAAAAAAACAGTTGAAGAATTCGTATTAAAAGAAAATCTTATGCATAAGAAAATGTGTCATGCCAAAGTTATAGACATGCTTCAAACCTTATTGTATGTTAGTCAAACCATCCTCTTTGTCCCCACAAAAAGCAAACTTGAGCATGCATTGTAACCTCTAAACCCTACATATACCATTCGAAGAGAATCATTAACTAGAATCAAAGATTTTAAAATTTTAATTAGTTATCCGTAGCAAACATAGTTGTAAACCATAGAAAATTATAAACTTATGAGGCATATTTAAGTCCCTTATTTGCTGGCTCCATGCAAGTAGAAGTATGGCCTAGCTAGCTCGATGTTTTCTTTCTGAGTCAGGAAAAGATAAGGAGGAACAAAATTCACTATTTCTTACCAGACAAAATGAATATTCCAAAAATTCAAAAAATAAAAATAAAAACCTTAAGAGAGAAAGACCCCACTCCCTTATTCTTGTCTTAGAATGACCAAGGAGAAGGAGGTGTCACCTCTCCTTTCGATCGATAATATACTTTGCGAACCCACCCTCCTAATTTAGAGAAAAATGGTGTTTACTTTTCATTTTTTTTGAATATTCCTTTGTTTTGTACTTCAATCTCTGCCTAATTTTACTAAGTCAAAAAGGGTTTTCTTATATATATATATATATATGCAAATTAAACCCTAATTAAATTTCACAAGACAAATTGATTACCCAACTTCATACTAGGGAAATGGAAGAGTTTGCATACATATATACATACATAGCCTTAAATCGAGCTATCGTATATGTTATAATGAATTAAAATATAGTATATCAAAAATGAATCAGTCACCTTTGATACTTAATTCATTCAAACATGCATGCATGTAAATAAGTCTCTAGTTAGCTGTATGGATCACTACACTACACGTCATGATTTGATACCATGAAAATTATAATTAAAAAAGAGAAAAATCATTGGATTGCATAAATATAATGTTATTTTATTTGGGGTCACTCGTGCATGTCAGATTTGGTAATTTAGAGGAAGTACTTAGACTAGACTAGATTTATCGTAGCCAAAGACGTAGCAAAATGCTGAAGTAAAAGTTGCTGTTGCATGGCTGTAACTTCAAGGAACGTTCTTTAAATTCATTCCAAATATTTTTTACACAGTTTGTCATAGCTTTTACAGTACGTATCTTTGTTATAGTATATAATAAATTTGTAAGTAAATATATGAATGAGTTCAGGTTCAGGAGATAAATTATTTAAAGATGTAGCTGGGAGAGGCAGTCTCATCTCATATCATCAAAAACAAAGAAAGGGAGGGGAGGGAAATGGTAGAGTTTCGATAAAGATAGTCGAAGCTGATGATGGAAGAGAAGTCTTCGAGGTTTCATCAAATTTTGACCATCTTTTTCTTTTCTTTTTCCCTTCACTACTACAAATGGCTTTTTCTCTGTCATTTTTCCTTTTCCTCCTACTGGTTTTTATTTTTGAATCTCTAGTGACTCTCTCTCTCTAGATGAACAAGGAAATTACAAAATATGAATAAAAACCCTAGCTAGCCTAGAGATATCACCCACAAATTTTCTCGGGGAATGGTAAAGAAGGCTGTAGCAAACTGTGAAAAAGCAAAAGGAAAGGGGACTGATATTCGATTCTCTTTGGGAAATGCTTCAATTCCATGCATATTTATTATCATTTACATTTATTATGACCATACACCAAACCCATTATACCTAACTTATACATATATACATACATACTTTCCACTTTATTTGTTTCTCTTTTTAACTAATCTTCCCAATTACAACACACACCACCTAGTACTATTCCATTCCATTTGATCTTTGGAAAGTTTTGTATATTATCTTCAATTCATGTAGTTTTCTACCATTCCCCTTTACAATTGGAATCCATTGTATTAGCCGGCAATGCATACGTCCATATAAACCCATGTATGTCTGAATATGGAATCTAATTTTGGGCGTTACGTAATGGTAATGCGTGCGAAATGAATGGGCAGCACTGCATGCACGTGAGGTTTCTGTAGGGAAGTAAGTGCATAACGTCACCGCATTAATGATAAAAGTTTTCTCTTTTCTTTTACTTTTTAGTCATCCAATATCTTTCTATTATCATCATCGTGACTTCCAAAATGTCCTCCCTCACTACTCTCCTCCTAATCCCAATCCTAATCCTACTATTCATTCTTATCATTTTAATTTTCACCCAAACCCTAAATTCAACGTTTCCTTGGTCACATAGACAGAACCCAATCAAGCCCAAATGCTACACACAGTGTTAAACATTAGACCTCCATTCTTCTTTGTTATTCTCATAAGTTCGGGTGCATTTAGGATCGAGTTCTTCTAAGTCCAGGATAAGATTTGGTCCGTTTTGCTGTTGTCATGCCTAAAGTCTCTTCTGGGTTGGCCCAATTTCTACATCTACTACTTTGTGGGTAACAAAGGATATTACCGAGGTGTGTTGAGCATCATTCTTTAGTTTTATAATTAATTCAGGCCCATTAGAGGCTGATAATTCAGGCTTCGGCCCAACGAATCCAAAGGAACGGGCCGTAGTTGCAAATAAAGGCCCAATTAAAATTTCCCGCTTGTATTTTAAACGCCCGCCCTCTTAGCCGTACGTCTCTTCAGAGTCCTGCACACCAGAAAATAGAAAGGAAAATAAAAATTGAAAATTTAATTTTCATTATTTTCCGCATCAGTTTCAGGGGATTAGGGAGAGAGAGAGAGAGATAGATATTGTAAAATGCAGAGAAAGAGCCCTGGGATTAGGGTGTTTTTTCTCCATGGATTCTCCTGAAACAACCGACAAAACCAACACAGCAGCCTCCTCCTCTTTCTCCGCCGTCGCCTCCACCAATACTACCACTTCATCCTCAAGTTCTCCTCCAGTTCAGGTAACTTGATTTCCTACTATTTTTTTATTTTCTGTATGTTCTTGCTGACTCATTTGTTACAGTTTTACTGATTTGTAACACCATTTTCATTTTTCTTGATCTCATTTTGGTGTAATTTTTCTTTTATTTTTTTGTGAAAATTTTGATAAATTGACTGTTTGGGGGTTTGTTGACTTCGTTCTAGAATAATTTTGGGTTTATTATCATTGTTTTTGCTTAATATTGTTGATAGGGTTGCGATTTGATGGACATATTTATCCATGTAGCTGTGAATTTTTTCTTTGATTGAGGTATTGGCAACTCATTTTGAAGTTAATTGAAGCGTTGAGTCCGCAATACAGCTTAATTGTCCAGGAGTTAATGTGTGTTTTGTAGATCATTTACCGATGTCTGTGGTTCAATAGTCTATCAAACGTGATTTTCTTGACTGATTGGTGTCTCAGTCTTAAATGGGGTTGTGTTTGTTATATTTATTTTACCATTTGCAGTGTTTGGTTTTTGATGTTGACGAACAAAAAGGAAAGATATGTTCTATCTCTACCATTGACAAATAAAGACCTCAGCATTAGTAAACTTATTATTGATTACTTGAGTTAACTTGCTTCATTTTTCCGAATCAAAACCAGTTGAAACTATAAGATTTCAATTACATTTCTTTCCTTTTAGTTTTTTACATAAACCCTGCATTCTTCTGCACCACTCAAATAGAGTTTTATTTTATTTCATTGGTGATGTCACGAAATCTTTATGTATTTATTGGACTTTGTTTACTTTTTATCTCAGGAATCCCCTTTCTCTAACTACGTAAGCAACCTATCTCCTATAAAGCCAGTCAAAAGTTCCCATGGATTAGAAGGGCTCTTGGGACTTAATTCTCCTCCACTTGTATTCACGTCTCCGCACACAAATGCACCCAGAGAAACAAGTTTCTTAAAAAGGTTGGATATGTATTTAAGTTTTAATAAATTATTTTTTTCAAATTTAGATTTATGATGTTTGGAGCATTTAATTACATTACATGTCATTTTTCTTTCCAGGCTTCCATGTCACCAGTCGCCCAGTGCTGAAATATCTCAAAATGACACTCGGAAAGACAATGATACGAGGAGCTCTCTGCAAGTCCAACCCAGCAGTTCCTCTGGGTGTGCTGATGAATACTTGACTGATGCTGTGGATGTTGACTGTGCAAATTCTGCTTATGGGGTCAATACAAACGTGAAACAATCTTCTGATGTGCTTCAATCCTCAGCAAGTGGTAGAACAGGTTCTAAGAAAGCCTCGTCAAAATTTGATGACAAAAATGACACTGAATTGCAAGTGGAGGTAGCAATAGACATGTTTGGGGAAGCTGAAGAAAATATTCATGGAAAGTCAACATGTGATATTAAGCCTATCAAAAATAAAGAGAATAAAACTCTTGGCTTATGGCCATCTAATGAATGTCCAAATATTGAGTCTGACTCGAATTTAGACCACGCTTGCAAGAGACATCAGAGTGAAAACTTAAGTGCTCAGGTAAATGTAGATTCTAGCTTTCTTATGTTTGCTTAGGAATGGGGCTATCTTGATATATAGGAACAACAGTATGATAGTTTCAGTTGACTTTGATTTAATTTGCAGAATGAAGGGAGTGCTCCGTTGGGTGAATCTGATTGCCCCCTACAATTGCTGCCTGAACAGTTGCAGACTCTTCAGACATACGGAGATTCTCGTGAGATTACAGGAGCAATCCCACATGGACCTCATGATAATTCAATGCATGATCCTGAGGTATAAAGCAGTCCTTTCAACTTCAATTGACAATTTCTAATTGTTTCATTTATAGCTGGTTTTCTTGATTTGTTATAATTGTAAGTTGTAACTCTGTGATATCTCCCTTTGGACAGTAGGCATTCTTTCCTTATTGGATCATATTCATTTGTGACAAATGATGTTTACTTGATATAGATTGACCTTTGTCACTAATTGCAACCCTTTTAGTGAGCTTGCTTGTACCTTTTATATTACTTTTATGTTTTTTGGTAAGGAAGGATTATGTTGATGTCTCAGTTTTTTGTATTTCTGGTCGTTCTGTCATTGTTACTTGAGATCTACATGTAATCTTGTCCCTTTAAGTTGGTAGTTTGTGTAGTATGCTACAAACTAGGTGCAACCTATAAAATTCAGTGCTGTCTCTTTCCGGTTTTTATACTGAATACATGATTGAGCTGAGTAACTGTATTAGGAAATTTGGATATTGTAAGTGTAGGCAAATGATTAAAAATTGACAATTAAGCTTAACAAGAATTTCTCTAAGCCAACCTTTTAATATTTTTTATCTTTAGCCACCAAATATTAGAGAAGATTCAAATAAACTTCTTTATGGGTGGGTAGCATGTCTAGATTAGTTATTATTGGATTAAGGGTTGCTTATCAGGAAAAAAGAGTGAGGCATATAAACCTGATGGAATGTGATATTGAACCCAAATTCTGTATGGTAAATAAAGGCCATGGGACTTTTCTTCACTCTTGAGCACCAAGTCAAAGAGAATCTATTGGAGCCCCATGTATGAAAAAATCTATTGGAGCCCTATGTATGAAAATTTTACACGTTGATAATGATAACTGAGCAATCGGGGGCTGAGGGAGGATTTTATCATCTATTTTAAAAAATGGAAAAAATTTTCTACTGACAAAAAATTACAATGGAGACTTCATTGGCCTATTAATCACTTTTTAATGTTTCACTTATAATTTGCTTTTTGGTCCTAGAATTTGCACTTTTTGCCACAGTAGCCTTATCTGCTCATTAGCGCAATGATGGTCTTGCATTAGATATTTGCAATAAGACCAGCGCATGGTTATCAAATCCTACTTGGATTTTCTTTTTTCCCTGGAATAATTGCAACAGTCAATGTAGGCCAGTAAACAACAGCGTGGCATGAGTAGGCGTTGCCTTCAATTTGCAGAAGCTCAACCTAAAGCTACTGGAAAGTCTCCCTTAACCGTTTCCAAGCCATCGGGTATTGGCTTGCATCTCAACAGCATCGTCAATGCTTTGCCAAAGGGTCATAGTGCAAATGTTGGCGTAAAATTAGCTAGTGCAGAACATGAGATGCTTGAAAATAAGGCATCAATGGCCGTGAGTTCTTTGATTTCTGAATCACTTGATGACACAGTATCTTTGAATTGGCTGCCACAAGTTGACCATAATGCAACTCCACACACTAAGAGGAAGTTTAGCTTGGAGCAAATTGACAGTTTTGAGTTCAGTCAACTGAGCCCCAAAAAGAAAAGGCAAAATTTATGTTATCTTCTGCAATTGATAGTTTCAAATTTCTTCATTTCTTTTTTCTGGCTTCCTAAAGAGTTTACTATTCTTCAGGAAGAAATCATCAAGCACTGTTGATGACGATGGTTGCAAACGTTGCAATTGTAAGAAGACAAGATGCTTGAAACTGTAAGTGATTCAATTTTTTTGGTAGAAATCATACTTCCATTATTGTAGAATTCCCTAAGTTTTCCTTCTAAACCATTTTACTCATTTTACCATTAAGCAGATACTGTGATTGTTTTGCCGCCGGAATCTATTGTGCTGAACCTTGTGCTTGCCAAGGGTGTTTTAACAGACCTGAATATGAAGATACTGTACTTGAGACACGGCAGCAAATTGAATCCCGTAATCCACAAGCTTTTGCTCCCAAGATTGTTAAGCGGGCCACCGAGTTTCCGGTAAACATTGAGTTATTGGACCATCTTAAGTTCAATGTCATTCATATTATTCTTCTCTGATTCTCTGTTGTTTGATTTGCCAATTTCAATGGTGTTTACCCTCTACAGGACGATGGAAACTATGTCACGCCATCCTTGGGCAGGCACAAAAGAGGCTGCAATTGCAAAAAGTCGATGTGTCTGAAAAAGTATTGTGAATGCTATCAGGTGCAACATTTCTCTCACTCCCATTATTGTTCTACATGTCATATTATTTCTCTCAATTTATCCCAGTGTGAGTTATTTACCTGCCATTTATTAAAAGGCTGATTTCACTTGCTCTGGTTTATGTTAATAGGCTAATGTAGGATGCTCAAGTGGATGCCGATGTGAGGGTTGTAAAAATGTCTATGGCAAGAAGGAAGGTAAGAAATCACACTTAGGATCTTTACGTCAACTCCTTATGGTGTCATCATCAGTCATCTGTATTCATAAAAATTGTGGTGTGAGTCATCACCTAGACAAGAAAAGAAGAAATAAAGATATTCTCTTCTCAAAGCTAATTCCTGTTGATTGTATTTTCAACTGACATTTAAAGGCTTATGGCTTTGCCTCTGCCTTTTCATGGTTTTATCATGGTTATGGGTCATTTTTTTAATGAGCTTTTTCAGCTGATATACAATAAGGAAGCTTTTGGGTACTTCATTGAGTCTTGGTTTCGGGTTATCATGAAATATCGCAGCCACAAATTTGCATGCCAATAAAACAATAAATTGGTCACACTTGGCTACTGAACAATGAAGGTTTGATTAATCTTTATTCTTGATCATACAGAATATGTTGGAAATGAAGAAATGATGAGCAGTAAAGCCATATCAGAGGGCACATCTGATGCCAAGATGGAAATGCTTTCAAACAAGAAAGATTTCTTGCATGTTGAGTTGTATGATCCCCACAACCTGACACCACTGACCCCATCATTCCAATGCTCAGAGTAAGGTTTCTTTGGTCATGATATCTGTTTTTTGGCTAGAAAGATTAGATAATCAAAGCGATGTTTTAACTTGTTTATTTACTAATCAACCTCTTTTTCTTTATTTAGCCATGGAAAGGATGCATTGAAATCCCGAATTCTTTCTAGTAGATATGTACCGTCACCTGAGTCTGATCTTACCATCTTATCATCATATGCAAAATCCCCAAGATCTCTGAAAAATTCAGAGAACAATGAAATGCTTCTGGAAACAAGTAAAGAAATTCTGGATGTAGATTCTTATGGCCAGGGGAGGGATTACAACAGCACGGATATGGTAGACCAATTCTCTTCAAGATGCCATGCACTTGCTCATTTATGTGATTTCTCTCCAGTACCAGATTTTCCTTCAATGGCCATGGAATCTTCAGCTTCATCGACGGCAACAGACTGGACAAATGTTTCAAGACTCCAATTATGCCCCAGAAGTGGTAACCTCTCATCAGGTGGTCCTCTTCATTGGTGTAGTTCACCAATTACCCCAATGACTCAGCTAGGTGGGACCAAAAATCTCCAGACACTTGACTCTGACGACAGGCTTAGCGGCATTTTGGAAGATGACACACCCGAGATATTGAAAGATGCTTCTTCCCCTATTAAGTCTGTTAAAGTAAGTTCCCCTAGTCGCAAGCGAGTTTCACCTCCTCATGGTCGTGCAAATGAGCTTGGGTCAAGCACTTCAGAAGCCTTGAAAAGTGGTCGTAAGTTCATATTAAAGGCTGTGCCATCTTTCCCACCTCTCACCCCTTGCATTGATTCCAAAGGAAGCACTGATCAGGAAAGAAGCGATTTTCAAGAAAATAAACAACAATAGCAAATGTATGCGAGGTTGGTCCTCATCTGTCATCTCATTTTAACTAGCCGCTGTATGCAGTTTTTGGTGGCTCCTCTTTTTTTATTCTTTGGCTAATGCTATCATTTTTATTTTGTTACTGGCTTAAGCAATTTTTTTTAGGTTACCAGCTGTTGGGTTGCTCTTGAGCCCAGATGTTATGATCATCAGTTCTGCTATTGCTCCAGGTTGGTCCGGATAAGGAGACCCTTTGTGACTTGAGAAATATTTTGTGGAGTGTGGCTGTAAGCATCCCGCTTCTATTCTGCTTACAAACCTTTACTCAATACCATGCAATCTTCTATTGCATGAAAGTGGGTTTCTTGAGGAATTTGTGTAATTACGACTTTCGTTAGTTCGTGTGGTATTTAGGGCATAGAGTAGCCTTTCTTCAAAGGAGCAAGGCCTAGTTAAAGAATAGGTATTGCTAAGGAATCATCGACTGTAATCGTACTTCCGTAATTTTCCAAATGTTACTATTTGTTTTGTTGCTTGAATGATCTATTTTGTTGGAGGCCAATATTCAAGGATTTTAGATTCAGTCTAGTTCAAAAATAAAAATTTCCCATTCTTCATAAACCTTGTAAGCGAGCTTTGTAGTCATTATTGCATCTGCTTTCTGCATCCCAAAAATTGTTGCCACTTATTATTTGATTATTGTTGTCACTCAATTTTAGCAAAACTTGCCTATGGGATCACTTGTAGCAGGTCTCTTGGAAAGTTTAGCATTATTATTTTTCAGCAAGGAAGTTTTTTCATGCTTAAGACACTGCTATGTTGCAGCATTCTCTTTCCCACTTTGATAACTCAGGTGGGTAGAATCAATAAACCCTTCCTATAATTTAAGGGATTATATTTTGAATTGTGAACAACTTAGATTTTGTATTAGGATTTTCAAGTTACTGTTTTAAAATTAACATTGAAGAAACGGTTTTATAGTTGAGATCTTATGTACAAACATTAATATACATTAGCCAAACCCTTAATTTAAATGGACGTTATTTACATAGCAGAAGTTTGGAAAATTAAAGAATGAATGCAACATAGTCGTTATCAACCATTTGATTTTCCTGCCAACAGTTTCTTGCATAACTTTGGATAATTCTGTTGTCAGATTTAGGCTTGGGCTTAACCCAGCATGTTGGTAATGCAACAATAGAATTTCAGAAATCGAAAACGAACCCACCCAGATCCAACTTTTATTATAGCACTTAAGAATACACCCAATGTTGGGGCACATTACAAATACAGATACTACGATATTTAAATTAACATTTCACCTATATATGGGAGAAGATAAATAAGATTAACATGGAGTTGTAAGCCAAACCATGCTGCTATACCATATACCCCACACCAAACATCCATTCGAGAGTGCCTGCCTCTAATCCTTTTAAAATAATTTAACCCGACTTCCTTCGTCAGTATACCCTTTTTGCGTTGATTAGTTTTTTGTCATTATGCTCGAGAACCCTCGAGCCCCAACCTAGCAGTTAGCCAATTACAGACTTCATCCATCTCTTCAGGGACCGTATAGTGACCTACCCTGCATAAGAAATAATTTTAAGCATTTTGAGAATGCTGTGGTACAAGGATATGTGATACAAGGATAAATATATATATATATATATATATATAATGTGTATATAATAGGATGGAAGGAAGGATTTCAATACCCATTATAGGTTCTAAACGTAAGATTTCGAAATCCAACAGAATTTAACACTTGTGCTGATCTCTCTCCGTGTTTGTATGCAACCACATCATCACCTGCAGCAGGAAAATAAGCTTGTAAATTTATGCACAGAGAGCAATTTCTTAAATGTGTAAATCAATTAAGCATATTGCTGAAATAAAAGATTATCTACATGATTGATACCTAAGGCTAAAGGGCACAAAGAAATGCTTGAATAGCAATAAACGTTATCATAATATTTGCCAACATTGAAATAGGCATTAAGCGCTCACAAAATATCTGATGCCACAAGTGAAGTTTCTCTTTTGATGACCATTAAATTTATTATTTGATCAACAAACCCCTAAACTCAGCAGCTTGTTCACTATTCCACA
>JAXCLQ010065952.1:0-11337 GCA_035584115.1 Cedrela odorata | reverse complement strand
GAAGGTCTTTTAAGAGATAACTACATCCCCAGGAGTCATCGCCATCGTATAATTGTTGAGTTCCATCGTTTGGAACAAAATGACTTTAACAGTTGCTCAGTATCAGGCTAGAATTATTGAGCTATCCCATTATGCTTCTCAATCAGTTTTTGGTCCAGTAGACAGGTGTGTGAAGTTCAGGGAAGGGTTGAGACCCAAGATCCGATTGTAGTTAGTTGCTCTTCTATTTACTGAGTTTACTGAGCTAGTGTCTACAGCTCAGAGAGTTGAAGCTAAAATGAACAGAACATATAGGGACCACAAAGGCTTGAGTTCAAGAAATAAGAGTAGAAAGGCTACTAAAAAGGAATTTGGCAAGTTTAGAGTCCTCAAGGTAGGGCACCAGTGGTAGCTACGGAGGATCATTAGAGAGTGGTCACTACTAACCTTATACATGTTACACCGATGGTCAGTCTGATCATACGAGGAGAAACTATCCCCATAATCAGGATTAGTCTCCACTATCTCCCAAGGGACCTCAAGGGAGTCAATGAGATATAGCGTCTTGGAGAGGACAGGGAAGCTAGAGAAGGACAGCAAAATCCTATAGTGAGTGTGTAGCACATACTTATACTTAGGGACGGACCCAGGATTTTGAGTCTACCTGGACTAAATATTTTCATTAATTTTGACCCAGGCTACAACATCTTTTATACAACGATGATGTAGAGCACAAAATATGCAAAATATTCTCTTGTACTTTGAATGAATGAAACCTGGGCAAAATGTATAAAAGACGGAAGTTCTCATGTTTTGGATGAATGAAACCTGGGCTAAGTATGAAAAAGATGCTGTGGATCAAAACGTTGATGTAGAGCACAAGATGAAAGTTCTCATGGTTTCTTCACCTTTAAAATTTTAACCCGGGCTATAGCCCAACCCAAAGTACAAGTAGGTCTGTCCCTGCTTATACTCAACAACCTTCAAGTTATCACCCTAGTTATTACACCAAGTTCCGACCTTATGGATCAGGGTTTTAACAGTATCAGAGTACACATCAGACTTCACACATCCCAAGGAATCAGAACAATCAGAATTTTCAAGGTATTGGAACAGGTTCAAGTGGGTAGCCAACCAAGTCAAAGCCGAAGAAATAAAGGAAAGGCAAATGGTCAAGCCTTTGTAATGACTAGTTCAAAGGCTCGTCTAAATAATGTTGTAGTTGACAATGCAATCCTTCTATCTCATACTTGGGCTCGTGTGTTGTTTGATTCTAGGGTCACCCATTCATTTATAATCACTGTAGCAATTTAAAATTTCACTATAATTCTAAGAATAAACCATAGTTTAAACCCTACAAATCTTCACACAAAATACTTTAAATTTTAGATTTATGAGAAATGAATGTTTTTGTGATAGTTTTGGAAGCTCATTTATCAAAGATTGGCCGAAAAATGGAGATGAAACTTTCGGTTATTGTAGCAGGTTAGCAAAAATGCACCTTTATGCCTTGGATTAACTTGAAACTTCGCATAAAAGAGTCGTTTAGTTGTAGAAGAACGTTTTGGTATTGAAGGTGAAGTTTCACTCGCCGGAAAAGTCTCCTAAAAAGTGAGTTAGATTTTGATTACTGTAGCAATGAGAGAAAAACTGCTACTGTTGCAATTGGAGTTGATTTTGAAAATCTGAAGAAGTTTGGGTTTTTATAGAAAATCTTTTCTGAAATTATATAATGGCCAAATTATTCAATTTCGTCCAAATTCTCTTTCAATTTAGTCCTCACAAAAGAAAATTACAAAAATACAAAATGTTTATAACAATATCCACGTATTTATTAGACAAATTTATTTTAAAATATTTGCTTTATTTGCGTCTACGTTGGGTTTGGGAATTAAATCTTGTAGTCCTCCTTTGCTTTTAAGTACTCCAATGTGAGGTATTTTTATATCATTTACGGGTAAATCTTGTCGTGTAGTTGTTGGATAGCACAAGTTGACTGTTGATTTATTTGTGATACCTATATATCAGTTTGATGTAATATTTGGTATGGATTGACTATCAAATCATCGAGCTGTGGTTGATCGCTACACTATAGAAGTTATGTTTTACAGAAAAAATGGGGTGTTAGTGGTATATCAAGTTGGTCCAGGTATGGGATCAACTAGTTCCGTTCTTAAGGTATGCGTAGGTGGAAAAAGAAATTTGAAGTGCTTTGGATACTTATGTTCGACGAAGGCTGTGTCATTTATTATTGGATCAATAGTTAGATAATTTTCTTGATGTGTTTCCTGACGAGTTGTCTAGATTACTACCGGATAGGAAGATAAGGTATTGTATTTATTTAGTTCTTGTCACTTCACCAATTTTCATATTACCATATCGAATGGTGCCTATTGAATTGTTAGAATTGTGAAAACAATTGCAAGAATTATTAGACAAGGGATTACTGTTTTCTCTAGGAGAGCTCCAATGTTGTTTAGTAAGAAGCATGTTAGTCTACTGCAATTATATATTGATTATCGAGAGTTGAACTGAATTATAATCAAGAACAAGTATTCATTGTCTCAGATTAAATGAATTATTTGCCAAGTTCGGTGGTTTGAAGTATTTCTCTAAAATTGATCTAAAATCAAGTATCATCAATTGAAGATCAAAGAAGATAATATACTAAAGACAGTATTTAGAACTCAGTATAGGCACTTTGACTTTTTGGTTATGCTTTTTAACTTTCTGGTTATGCTATTTGGGTTAACCAATACATTGGCAGTTTTTATGAATCTTATGAACAAAATATTTAGACCTTATTTGGATCAATTTTTCATTATGTTCAACAATGACATTTTAATCTATTCTAAGACTCATGAGAAAAACAAGAGACACTTAGGGCTCGTTTGACAGCAATATACTGGACTTGACTGAACTGGACTTTATTGTGCTGTAATAGATTAAATATAATCTGTACTATGTTTAGTATAACACGTACTATATTATAAGTTAACATATATTTGATACTGTAATGTATTAGACTTTATTAATATTTATTTCTTTTAAATTATGCTAATAATTAATATTTAATAAATATAAAAAGAGAATATATTATATATATATATATACTATTTAGAAATTATATTTATATTCATTCTACAAATAAAAATTAAATTGCTGTGCCAAATTTTTTTATGAATGTGAAATTTACTTTTACAAAATAATCTAATGAATGCTTGATATACATAATATTATATTAGCATCTATAAATAATAAGGTTATGGTGATACAAATATAATTATTAATTTATAATACAAGCCTTAAATTGTCTTAATTATAATCAATTGTTATGAATATAAAAATTTAACCTACTTAAACTTTAAATGATAGAAATTTTAGCAATATAACATTTGTTTCTTTAATTTTACCCAAATATAGACCTGTTCAAAAACACATTTAAGATACTTTCACAAAACAAATAATTAACACAATCTTGATCCAAAATGTCCGAATACAAAAATTATTAAAGTATCGTAACACAAAAAAAAACATATTCTTAAAGCCATTCTTAAGCAAAACACATTCACTCTAAAATAAAATTCAGCCCCTGTTGTCGCACTACAACATTCTTGCATATGCCAATTTTTGCTCACCCCGTAACTGCTTGAATGCTATAATCCTCTCATTATCCTCAATTGTCTTCAAGACTATTCTAACTTATCTTCTGCAAAAATGTCAGGATATCATAACCACAAACTTTCATTTGATAGATAATTGTTCATTGACTCTGTACCTACATCTTGTTGTTTCACTTAGACTACTCCATTCATCAAAATCCAAATTGTTTTTTCTCAAAGCTTTATTTGATTCCTTCTGAGAACAGGAAAACAAAAGATTAAAATTATTATTTAGCAAACACTAAAGTTGTTAAGAAATAACACATATAACAACTATGATAGAGTACCTTTAAAAATGGGTTATATATTTCACAAATATATTTATGATCACTTTATTATCATGAATTTTAAGAGAACTACCAACAAACTAATGAATAATTATGAGCAAGCATCCCTGAAACTCAGGACGAGTTTGGAAATATGGAATACACTAGAGAAATTCAATGAGGCCAAAGAAAGTCAGTAAAGAAGTATTTCTGAAAGTGTAGGTTTTTCACTTTTTTTTTTGGTTAAAATTAAGCGAAGCATATAGCTAATACTAACCCATGCCATAGCAAAACTTATCTATTTTTCAACAATAAAACCAGCAACGAAGCCATTCAACACCTCCATCTCACAAGAACAGGTTCAATTGTGGACCATTTTCGGATATCAGTACAAGCTAATATATCACAAGGGTTCATTTAAATTCAGGAATAAGATATGTCCATCATATTAAACAAGGTGAACCTATGGAATAGTTTTTTGTATTAGTTTCATTCAAACTATAAACAACTGCATATCCTAGAATGTTATCCTTCCCATTCTTATGAATACACATCATCCACAAATCTTTATTACATCAAATCTTCAAAACTTCCCTACCAACTTCTTGATTCAAACAATTCATCAGTCACTTCATATGCAAGATGTAAACCTCTGAAGTCTCCAATTTCTAGGCAAACCAATCTCCAAGAAACCACCTCAAATGAAAAAAACCACGCAAGCCAAACAATTAGAAATTAAAAATGAAGGAAACAACATATTCTTCCATTCAAGAACAGCACGCAAATAAACTAAAATAAGAACCACGCAAGCCAAATAATTAAACATTACAAAAGAAAACAACACATTTTTCCATTCAACATGAGCATCCAAAATAACAAGCAAAGAAACTAAAATAAGTATTAAAATAAAATATTGATGAATATGTACCTTAAGAGAAAAGTTAAGTGCAACAGAAGGGTAATACCGAAGAACACCATTACCATTGTCTCTCGATAGAGATACAATTCCTTCTTCTCTCACTGTACGCACACAATACAGTCAAGCATGCCCTTAAATCTTCTCCGTCCACTCCCAACAATGGCCAAATTGCTCTCTTGGGTTTGCAAAAGAAGTTTCGCCCTCTCGATTGGTTGCCACAATCGTGTGCACCACGCCGCCCATCATCGCCCCCGCCAACAGATCACGGTGAAAGTTGGTCACCAATTTATACCACCATGATCGGGAAAGGACCTTGCAGCGGTGTGGGCGGACCAGAAAATCGGACTTGCAGTTTGATCGCAGCAGCGTCAGCGAGTGATTTGCCTTGCAGTGGCGCAGGTGTCTTCGACTTTCGGGTTGTGTTTAGGGGCGGCTGCGATTTGTTGAGAGGAAAAAGAAAAGGCAAAGAGAAAGAGAGCCTTCACATAATTGTGCAGACCAGACTAGACCCGCGGGGGAACGCGGATCAAGCCTGGTGAGCCTCACCCGCACAATATCAGTCTAATTAAACAGTCTTGTGCAATTGCCAAACATTTTATAATATAATGAACCAAACATGCACTTACGGATTGCCTTTGCAGACTTTAAGAGACCCATCAGTTGTATGCTAAAAAGGAGAAGTATAATTTATGAATGTTAGAGGTCAAGTTCTTAAGATAAGTAACTTGCCAAAATGGTATACTGATGGATCCTGCTAAGATAGAGGTTGTACTACTTTCGGAGAGGCTTAAGAATGCGTAAAAAATACGGAGTTTTATTGGGTCGGTTAATTATTATCAGTGTTGTTAAAAACTTCTCTGGAATAGCTATGTTGTTAACAAGGTTGACGAAGAGGAAAGTTAATTGTAAAATTTCGATGTCACAAAATAATATTTATTATTTTTATTAAATAAATTACATGCACAAATGAATAAAGAGTTAAGGGTATTCAAAAAAGTGAGAATTATAAAATTATTAATAATTAATAATTTTTAAAATTTATTTTTTTAAAATTATTATTTTTATTTTATTTTTAAATTTATATAATTATCTTAATATAAAAAAGTAAGTCAAAATATTAATATATTTTAATTATATTATATTTTTAATTAATTATATGTGAATTTATAAAATAATTATATATATTTTTATAAAATTATTGTGATCAATTTTATTTTATATTGAATATATTGAATATTTTGTGTAAAATAATGTATTTTATTTAGAATTGATGTCAAAATTTTATATTTTTAATATAGAATATTATGTTAAAAATTTATAAATATCCGTACGAATTTAATAAATAATAAATATCCATTTAATAAGTTTTGTAATAAAATATCTATCCCTACTTATTTGAAAGCATCACTTCATGCATGCAATGTTTGACGCCTTGGTCCCTAACTTTCTTTTCTCACTTTAATGTTATACAAATTTCTATTAGCTTTTCCTTATCCCTATATTTTGCATTCTTGGAATATTTGTAGTGTAAACACACAGTGTTCTATGAATCAATACAACTTGTAAAACGATTGTTCATCACGTTCACTAAGTAGACAATTCAAATTGCTCTCTACGTAGAAGATACAAATTGAGTTTGTTGACCTTCATTTCAGTATTCGTATACATATTAATACATGTCCAAAATTTTGGCATCAACACAATAAACAACTTCTGAACCATAAATCAAACTCAAAACTTTCTAACCCATGATAATATTAATACAGCAAGAATTGAATGGATATAAAAGATTACATCAAAATTCTTACAATGTTATAAAACTATTCAATAGTTCAGTGGGCGCAGAGCCCCCAGTGGTCCATTTATAGCTCCATAATTGTGTTCTTACTTCCCCTCAGAATCCAATTTCTCAATTTGTCAATATGCACAACCTTCGTCTTGAATCTCCCAAGTCAGTAATCTCAACACCAGATAAATTTCTTTGCCTCCATGATGCTGTAATTGGTCCGCCTTTAATGTATAAACATGATTCTTTATTCCAATCCAACTCCATTCACTCACCTTATTGATTCCTTTCTGTCTCATGGCTTTCCTCACTATAACTACTGCCTCCCATCTACCCCTCATCCCATATGCCTGAGCCAACAGCAAATAAGATAGCGACAATTGAGGTTGCAACTCCATCATCCTCTCTGCTACATTTTCTGTTAGCTTCAGGTCTCCATTAATTGCGCAAGAACTTAGTATTGATTCCCAGATTGAAGAATTGGGTTCATATGGCATTGCTCTTGTAATATCTATTGCTTCTTCAAGTTTACCACCTCGACACAACAAATCAATAATGCAAGTATAATGCTCATCACTAGGCATCACTCTGTACACCTCTTTCATTGAAGAAAATATGATCAATCCCTCGTCAACAAAACCGCCATAGTTGCAAGCTAATAAAATAGCAACTAGAGTTATTTGATCAGGAGATGGACCTTCCTTGAGTAGTTCCTCAAACATGTCCAGGGTCTTAGACACTCTACCATTGCGGGACAAACCCATCAAAATGGTGTTCCAGGATATTAAATCTCTTGTATCCAAGTTAACAAATATTGCCATGGCAGAATCAATTGAACCAATTTTAGCATACATTTCAATGAGTGAGCTGGCAACAATTTCATCGGATTCCAAACCAGATTTGATTGCCAAGGAATGGACTTGACTTCCATGCTCCACTTGAAGAGTGGGAATAGAGTTTAGAATGCTGCTAAGTGTGAACTCAGTAGGCCTAAAATCCTCCCTCAAGGTAAGCAGAAACAGTTGTAGACCATCCTCTCCGAAACCATACCTTCCGCAGTTTGAAATCATAACATTGCTAATAGCAGAATCCCATTGATCTAGTTCTTCAAATAGTCGAACTGAATCCTCCAATCTGTTGCATTTGGAAAATAGGTCAATAGTTGCACTCAAAACAATGGAATTAGAAAGAAATCCCACTTTGACACAGAGAGCTAAAATTTGCTTACCCTTATCCAAATGTCGCTATTTAGAACAGGCAGTTATTATTATAGAAACTGTAAACTCATCAAGTGAATAACCTGAGCTCCTCATTAAACAAAACTGATCCAATGCCAATTCTCTATAGCCCGAATTAAAACACCCCGAAATTAATGAGTTCCAAGAGATACTATCCAACTCCCCCATAGTTAAAAACACTCCAAAAGCATAGTCAAGCACACCAAGCTTCCCATACATGTCAATTAAGGAATTCCCAAGCACCACATTTGATAAACTCACACCACTTCGAATCATGCTACCATGTATTTCCTTACCATGACAAAAACTAGAGACAGACGATAACAGAATCGAAAAAGTGAACCCACTTGGCCAAACACCCGCAACTTGCATTTTAGAAAACATCTCCAAACCATAATCAGAATACCCACATGAAATATAACCCGAAATCATCGAATTCCAACTGATGACATCCCGTTCAGGCATGGCATCAAACAACTTACGTGCACTATCGAGGTTGTTAAGCTTGATCATTCCCTTCAAGCAAATATTCTATGATATGCAATTCTTCTGAGGAATTTCGTCAAATACTTTCAAAGCATCCTCTTCGGCAGTCCCAAACCGAGAATATAAGTCAAGACAACGATTACCCAGTTAGGTGTGGGCATTATACCCGAGTTTTATCAAGTGGGCATGGATGGTTTTGGCGAAATCAAAGGATTTTACGGACGAACAGCGGTCAAATAATTGAGAGTAATAAGACAGTGATGATTTGTTAACATGAACTTTCTTCAGATACGAGGACATAAAAATGGAGTGCCACTGTAAAACGTTGAGCTCACATAAATAAGTTATACCGTGGTACCTAACAACGTTTTTGGCTGCTGGTTCTGCTTCTTCATGTTCTTGCTTTACTTCGGCAAGTACATTATTTTTGTAGCAGCTTTGCAGTGATTTTATACCGGCGCCTTTAAATGTCCACGCAAGGCAATGGTGGTTTATGTATAGTTTTATTATTATTATTATTATTTATAAAAAGAAAAGAGAATTATTTCATATTAATCAAATTGAATGCTAAAAAAATATTATTAATTAAATTAAAATAAAAGACTGTTGAATTCTTAAGATTTAGAATATTATATTGATTAATTTTTCAAAAATACATAAATAAAATGATAGATTATATTAATTTAAGTTAATTTTTGTTATTATACTATATAAATATATTAAGATATATTAAATTAACGAATTGAAGAATTTTTAAAACTAGTATAATTAATTAGAGTCATTTACTCTTGAATTAATATTAATTTTAATTTATTTAACTACTTAAAATAAATATATAATCATATGTTACAATATCGAACACCAATTAGATGTTAACAGGCAAATCAAACTCAAACTTAAACTTTATTTTACAAAAATTGAGTAATTTGCGATTTTCACATTATAAATTTATTGAAAAAATTACGTATTTTATTTTACACGTTACACTACCAATTTCAAATTTAAATTCTTTCGCAGGCAAAGGATTCCTCTGTCCATTGCTCAAAAATAAGAGATTGCTTGTTTTGCACCTTCATGCTTCCAGCAAAGTATTGTTGCAAAAATGCCCATGCCCTCTTTTTGGAGATGTATTAGTACTCATATTTTGAAGGACACTTTGAGCTCAAGCTGTATACGGGGTGACTTCAGACATGTTTGTGATTGTGTTTTTACTTGATTTTGAAAGCAAACAACTAATGTGATCGATATACACCCACTTTCATTTAGTAGTTAATGGTTGCCACTACTAACCCACTTTACAGTTAATGGTTCCACTTCCAAACATGTCATTCATCTGGCACTCACGGACCCTAAGGCAATGCATGCCTTTAGTTCAAAATGAGATGTAATTATTTCCAAATGCGCAGAACGCTAGGTTCACCCAACAAGATCTCTCAGCGTCATCATTTGGAATTGAAGTTATCATGTTCAATGTGCTTACATGAACCGTCCAGAACGACATATAAGCCAGCTGCAAAAAGAATATCAGCAAACAAGTATTTAAGCAATGCCACCAAATTAGGAATGACAAGAATTCTCATGCATATGGGATCTGTCCCGTTTGAGTGGATTAAATTCTTTTTGACTTTGAAAACGAGACAGGAACGGGACGATTCTCATCCTTATTTTCAAAGCAGGATTGGGATGGTGATGGAAAAAATTCCCATCTAGTTTTCCCGTTTTTATATATATATATATATATATATATATAATCAGATTCATTTTTTTTATCAATTAAAATTTATTAAAATAAAAATAAAATAATTAGTTAATATTAAATTAAATGATCAATTATAATCTTTGAATTAAATTTTTTTAGTATATTAATACAAAACTAACAAAAAAAATCCCAAAATTTTATTTTCTTATCTACCAAATAATTTTTTTTCCAACAAAATTGGTAAGAAGATTTAATATTTTTCTACAAAAATTAACTTAAAATTTAATAAAACTCTAAATATTTTATTTAATTTTTTTTAAAAAATTAATTTTTATTAAGAATTAAAGTTTTAATTTATCAATACATTAACTTATTAATGTTTGTATATAAATTAAAATAAATAATTTATTTATATACATTAATTTATTATTTATTATTTGATTTTATTAATATTTTATATAAATTTTTTTATTTAATATGAATAAACGATGACAGACCGGAGATTTGAATCACGCTTCAAAACGGGGACAAAGATATTGTTTTCAAAATAGGGCCGAAAATATTACTTCTAAAACAAGAACGGAGATGACCTTCCTTAATTCTTTCACAACTCGTTATCATCCCTACTTGGAACAATGTTACATTCACATATAGGAAAATGGCATACCGATTTGTCAAGGTGGCAAGAGTGGCAAACTAAAGAGAAACAGCTAAATAGCCTTCTCATTGTGCGTATGAACTAACGTCTAAAGAGTATGTTTGGCTACCCAAGAACGAAATATCTCCTCTAATTAAGAGGTAAATGAGCTTTGTTATAGCCATGTATGAGAAAGTCGGCTAGGGCAACGTGTTTTTAAAGTCCCTTATTTAATTTGCCACCAAAGGTTCTTGTTCAACATTCAGTTTGTTTTCATAAGCTACTCTGATCAAAATGGGATCAACAAGCATGGTATCAACAAATAAATGTTAAGGTAACGCTACAGAATGAAGTTTTCTTAAAATATAACATAATGAAGCCACTTTGACAGATTGAAAATCATATAAAATATGTTAGGTTAAAACAGTGACTTTTCATGGAGTAGAACATGACAAGGTATGCAAGCATTAAAAATTGAAAAATCCAAGGGAATATTTTCTTTGAACTTACTTAGAACTGAGCTTGGTCAAACTCGAAAGAATGACAGGCTTTCTCCTTAAGAAGACAAAAGTCTCTTAATCTTATTAATTTTCATCACAAAGTTTCTTTGTTCAAGTTCAACGATCAGCCCAGCTGCAACCCGAAAGCTTTTCAACTTGTTGATC
>JAXCLQ010065930.1:4642-15180 GCA_035584115.1 Cedrela odorata | reverse complement strand
TAAATTATTATCAAATCACTCCCAGTAGCTAAGTAAACATTAATACAAAGTTATTTACTCGGTTTTTATTACCCCGATATAATTTATAGAATTACCAATTTACCCCTAGTGTGTAAAATAATTAAAATGCCCTTAATTTAAATTTTTGGGTAATACAGCTAATTAATAATTTCAAACGGGCAATAGGAATTTGTTGTGAGTAGCTCTAGATCAGTTATTATGTTGCAGCTATCTTTGTTCGTATGGGTGATTTTCACTCCCATCAAATATTAGGGTTTGATTTTATATATGATATATACAGACTTGGTAATTGCTAATTGATTTAACAGGTAAAATATTTTGAATTGGTATCAAAACAATTTTTTTTTAAATATGAACTTATTATAATAATTAAATCCTACACCATTTGCTCCAAATCCAAATCAAAATCCAATTTAGTGGGCGTTTGTTGTTTTTGGTTTGAAGTGTGAATATAATTTTGTTTCAATCATTTAGATATTTTAAAAGTATTTTTATTTTTTTTTAACTTAACACTAAATACTTGATAATTATGTCTAAAAATATTAAGTTAAAATTTTTAACTTAATGTTGAAGCTTGAAATCTAAATAAATTTATTTAATTATAAATTTTAAAAAATACCCTTACAAATTTTATTTGTTTTATAATATATAATGTTTATCTAATTATTTATAAGAATATAATATATAAAAATACTATTTTTTAAAAAGATTTATATTTAAATATAATGAATAAAAAACAAATATTTTATTTAAAATTATTGAAATTTATATATTTAAATTTCAGATTCATTCATATTTATATTTATAAAAAAAAAAAATAAATAAAACACAGCCTTAGAATAAAATGGTAAAGAAAAAGGACACCCGAAATGGATTGCACTAACACAAAACGATACAGCATTATGTTTTACTTTTTAACTTGATACATTCATTTTCAAGTCAACTATCATGGACTGTTTGGAGAAAAAAAAATCATTTGTTCATTTTTGTTATTTATTTATATTAAATATTTAATTTTTTAGTTTTTGTTTAAGTAATATTTAATTTTTAAATATTTATTTGACGATTTAATATTTTGTTCAAACCTAAAATTATTTTAATTTAAATATTTTTTATGCATGTAGATTATTAAATATGCATGATAAAAAAATTATTTTCTATTATATTATTCTAATAATTACTAACCTCTAATTTATCTTATTTTGGAATAAAAAAAACTTAAAATAGTAAATAATTTTAAGATCTATATTTTTATAATATTAAGTTTAAAACTTATCAATTATTTGATATGTAAATAATATAAAATTAAAACTAAATATGTAAAATGTACCAAACTCTTTGATTTAGTAAATTTCTCTTTGAAATTCTATGCACTTGTATAATATTCCAAAATTTAAACTAATGGCATTTTTGTTATTTTACATATTATTGATAATTTTGTCATTTTGTAAATTATGTCAGGGAATTGGAAACTAAATAAATAACTCTGTATTAATGTTTACTTAGTTATTGAGAGTAATTTGATAACAATATATTAAGTTTAGAAAATTTTTCCTTAAAGTTCTATCCACGCGCCAGACCTTCAAACAAAAATTGGTATTGATTAAAAATTTCGATTGATAAACGGTTTATTTCTTCGGAAAGAGGACTAGATAAGAATCGATATGAGTTAATGGAGTCAAATCTGAGGTCAGATGAGAGAAAATCGAAGCTTGAAATATAGTATATATGTAGGGAAACTACAAATAACATATTTACCCTTACTATTTAATTTCTTCTTAATTTTTTAACGGTAAATAATCATTTTATTAAATTTCAATTTCAATCTAAGCTGATCAAGAAGCAAACATACGGCATTCGTCTTCATTTTTCAGTAGCTTCCTTTTGCTTTGGTCTTTTAATTTTTTTTTCAAATTTTTTCAAATTACTCCATTTTCAATCGATTAAAGTTTCGTTTCTTACTGCTAATTATACGTACACAATACGGGCTATACTCTAGAAACTTCATTGAGCAATTTGGTCAATGATTAAGCCAGGAGAGGAATAGTATTACTATTTATAATTTGAGGATTTTCAAAATTACTCACAATTTGAACGTCTTATGATTAAATTGATCCCTCGGTATGATTCCCAGCATTGTTGTTATCGTATTTTTGCAATAATATTTTTTTGGTAATAGCACTGTTCATTACAGAATTACTGTTTATCACGGAGTTATTGTTTATCACGGGCAATTTTATCAATTATATTTATTTATGTTAGAATTAAACCAATTAGCTGTTGGATTAGGTGAAATTAAATTTTACTGGAAAGTATGAATAGTGATAGTAGCGTTCGCACTTGATTTAGATTTCAAAATAATGTGTTATCATGCGAAATTGGTTAATAATGATGAATTAAGTATAATCGATACCTCAATTATTAATTGTTAGATTCAGATTGTAGAAGAAAATATAATTCAAAAATGAGGAAAAACCTTGTTGTACATTGATATTATAATTAAATTTTAAGCATGTGTACTTAAATTATTATGTTAATAATTAGTATAAATGAGTTATAGATACATTGAGGGAGCGGTCATCTAGTCCCTAGTGATCGAGTTTCTGTTCCGTTTTTGGCGACATCTTTGGGTGAATTTTTTATATACTTTTCATTTCTTTAAAACTGTTTTATAAAACTTAATATTTTACAAAATAGGGAATAGTTTATTTATAAATTAATTTACATTCTAATTTATATGGAAAAATAAGACTTACTTTGAACTATATTTATTGCTGAGGAGGAATTGTTGAGATATTGATTTTGAGGTCAAGAGATGGCCATTGTGTTTTGAATTGTATTTTATTTCTGATTTCTCTATTTCTGATAGTATGCTAGCCATTATTTTAATTTTTACTTAACCCTAGCTAGGAGACATAAAGGGGGAAGTTTATGTACTTTAAAAGCACATTTTGATTTGTGTTCTGTGGAGGTACTAGTACATGTGAGAAGTAAATGGTGAAAGGCGGTCTGATATCTGACTCGAAATCCGTACACATCCATGCATATTATTATGTTTTTATCTGACTATTTGAAATTATCATTCTATAATTATAAGAATATGCAATAGATGTCCTGTTAGTATAATTTTTGTCTAAATTGATTTTAACTTTAAACATATTTTATATCGAAACTAAATTTACTTAAAATTTTCAATTCAGTATTTCACCCACCACAGTTTCCATTGATTGCAGGATTTTTTTTTAGATGAAAATTGTATGAGATATTCGTAAATAGCATTGAAATTCCAGATTCTCCATATAGTTATCTAAGAGTTAATGTTTTGTGGTATGTTTTGTACATTGGGCACAACGCCTAATTATGTATACACAGTATGAGTGTGTCTTTTGTATATTTTTATACATATTAATATGTGTGCATATACTTTTTTATTTATGAATTTCATGGTTTATGTCTAGAATTATGTTGATAGGCATGAAACCTTAGTATATGTGTATGAGTTCACATATATGATTGGTATTTCTCTGCATTATAATTTATATATACAGGTTTTGTCTGAGGCTTATAGGAGTAGGATATTCCTACCTCTATGCCATCACAATACCGATTTACTGGTACGTGAAAACTAAAATGGTCTTTTTCGCTTTGTTCGATCACTGTATTACCTAAAATCACAGAAGATTTCAGGGGTAAAACTGGTGATCTTATAAAAATATTTCGATGCTTAAATTAGAGTTTTACTTTTGTACATGTTTGGGAGAAAATAATGAACCTGAGAAAATAATACTTGGATCCACGTATTAAAGTTTCTGATTGTGAAACTTTAATCGAAAAATTTTACACTTTTTTAGATCCTAATGAACCTGAAAATTTTTCAATTAAAACAATTACACGTATACAAACTTGTAAGGATATTTTATTAGTAAATTTATCAAATATTTATTATATGTACGAGATTGAGTGTTCTGTAGGGACTTCAACATCTACTGGTCGAGAGGGCTTTTCTTCCTTTTCCTTTACTCCCATAATTACCAATAGCGATTGGGATTCTTTCACTATCGTAAAGAGACCAAGAACAACACGAACCTCGTTTAACGAGCTATCATACTATATGCAAGGTTTACCGGTAGACAATGAAATAGATTTTAATTGGGCTCGCGACCTTCATTCCACTTTTTGGACCCGCGACCTGGCCCAGCCAGAATCCACCGGGTTGGGCCCCTTAGACACCACTAACCCAAAGCCCCTACCATGTTATACATGAGACATTTAAAGGAGTCTCGAGCTTTTACGTCTAGATCCGAGACTTTTGATTTAAACTTAGGAAGTCTTTGGCCACGTCACACCGAGATCTTTGTTAAATCATGGTTAGTATCTCTCTAACTAAGGTAGACCTTGGATTCTATATGTTTTTCATAAGACCTTTACTAGTAGCTAAGGTCTTGGCACTATGTTGTACCTAGTGGGCCCAAGGCTCATTGAGCCTCATCTATGCTCCAAGCCTTTTTCCAAACAAGAAGCCTCTCAGTTTTTAGTTAAGAATTAATTTTTGAAAAAAACTAAAGATTTTAAGTTGAACAAACTCGTACATCCGCCTTTTACATGCTAATTTTAAATTTTGACCCGAATCTAGTAAATTTTCATCCACGTGTCTACTTTCCAATGGACCACGAGACAAAAACATTTTGGCTTCTAAAGATTGCCTTTATCCTCATCATAACCGCCTCTTTTTTTGAATTCCAATGATCATCCCTTTAATCTTCTATCTGACATGGCTTTTTCTCAACCCTACGTCACATCGCAACATTAACAATTAGGGTTAGGGTTTCTTGCTCTTATAAATAATCTATTTTTGCCCTTTATTGCCCTTATTTGCATTTTGTTTGTCTCCAAGACATTCAAATTTTATTGACAATTGTAATAAAAATAACACCAAGGTAAAGAAATTGAGTACCAGGTTTAATCCATTTGTTATCAACACTATTAAGAATGGCAAGGGCTAATTCGAAACAAAAAAAATTCTAAACTTTGTATTCAACTTTAGTTCCGTCTTCATTATAGACTGCAACCTTCTTCTCATTGTAGACAGCCATGCCAAGAATAAAGTTTTTCTGAAAATCCCAAATAACTATTCTTCATCCACACTATCATTTTACCTCAAAAACAACTGGTAAGCCTTCACATTTTCCCAACTTCTTTACTATTTTGAATCTTTATTATTGAGATGGCTATTGGATAGTTTCTTAGGGTTTTAGATTATTATGGAATTTTTTCTTGAGTTGTTGATGATCATGAGCAGCCCTTGATAACTTATTTTTCTTAATCTTGTAAATAGAAATATATTCTATTTCAAGTGATAACAAGACTGCTTTCAGGGGAAATGACTTGAAGGAGGAGTTGGCTATTGTTCATGTTCATTACCATTCAATCTATGAAGTAAGGGAATAAAGGATGACTTTTGAAGTAATTGGTTGTTACAATATCCCAGAAGGCATATACCTTAAGGTTCTTGAGGTGGATGAGCTTCCTAGCAGTTCCCCTGATGGTGAAATTTCCTTTATCGAGGAATTGTTTCACCTTGGTCTCAGACTTCCCCTTTAAGGCTATTTTGTTAGGATCTTTGAATCTTTTAGGATTTCTCCTTTCCAACTAAACCTTAATAGTTGGAGAATCATGTCTAGTCTATATGTTCTTTAGACCAAGATCTTAGATTGAGTACATGTATTTGTTGAAGAGGAACCCTATGAAAAACCCATAGTGGTACTACCTATAGACCCGACCTGGAAAACGTAATCCCATCAAGGGTAATTTATCTTGTAACAAAGATTAGAAGAATAAATGATTTTTTGTTAATAGTGAGTGAAATTCTGACAATACTATCCAGGTGCCTAGATTATTTGGAACACAATCACCTGAACTAATGAGCTAGAACTCCTAGCTCAGAACTTAGGGAGGGTTGAAATAGCTAGGTACTCAGCGTCAAAGCAAAGGTTTCTCTTTTCTGACGCCAACCTATTCACCTCAAGTCTTATGAATTTTTATGTTTCCAATAGCCAGTTAAACTTAGAGAAAACCCGAGCAAATAAGTAGTTTACCTTCTCCTTCTTGTCTCAGGTTGTGGTAACTGACTTTTGTCTGGTTTTTTCTTGTAGCAGAAGAAATGGCCCCAAAAAAACAGGTGAAACACCTTCTTAGATGCCCTAAAGAAACTAGCTTAGGGCAAAAAGGTTGAAAAGGCTCCCAAAGCCTTGAAGACCAGAGTTGGGACTTCCGTCCCCAAGGGAATCCCTCTTCCTCCTTCTAAAGGAATTGTAGTCAAAAGTAACTTGCCACCTCCATCCTCTCCCACATTGAATAAGGGGAACTGTAAGAGGAAGGAGGTGGACATGAAGGAGGAAAAGCAGAGGAAGAAAAATGGACCTCCAGTCAAGAAGACTGGTGAGAACAGCTCCTCTAGGACTCACCCTGAGTTCATTTTTAAGGACCTATTTAAGGGGAAAAAATGAGTTATATGCTTACCTTCTTCCTGCCATCAATGATTAGGTAATCTCGATCTCTCTTGAGTATTCAAAGGTCCTCTTCTTTGTTAACCCAATACTAGACTATATGCAGAAATGATTTTACTGTGTAAGTTAATGGTTATTTATATGATGATGAGTTATTTCCCTTTCGTCTAATATCTGGTTGCTTTTCACAATCTGCTTAGGTTCAACATGCCTTGACTTTGTATTGAGGCTTCGTGAAAAATGATGCCGAGAGTAATAGCTCTTTGACAATGGAAGCCAAAAATGTATGGTTAGTCGACAAAAATGAAAAGAGTGAGAAGCAGCTAACCATAGAGCGTATTCAGTTTGAAGCTAAAAAGGAAAAATAGGCTCAGGAAATGGAAAAGCTTCATATCAGGATTGCAACCGCTGAGTCTACTCAAGCAGAATTAAACAAGAGGATAAATGCTTTTGAATTTGATCTGAATGAGTCCAAAGCGGAGTGTCAAAGGCTTCAGCTAAGTCTTGAGGAGAAATGTCAGGGACTTAAGCTAAGTTTGGAAGCTAAAAGAGAAAAGTCTACATCCCTAGCTACCAAACTAAAAGAGGCTGAGAGGATAACTGCAGACATTATCGTAGATCGAAAAAATGAAAAAGTTAACCTGACCTGTAGGACCTTCCAAGGTCGATATCCTTATCTCGACCTGAAGTAGCTATATAAGGCCTTGGAAAATAAGCCTTCATCCCCTAATGAAGTTATATCTGATGATGCCCTTGTCGAGGATAAAATTCCCCCTTACAGCTTAAAGGTTGCTTACTCAAATCCAACCGACAACCAGGCCAACAAAGAAGATAAATAGAGTTTTGTACTTTCTTTTCTTTTTTCTTTTTGAAAATAAATGTAATTGAAAGTACAATTTATCAATCCGAGCTTTCCTTTTTGATAATTCATGTTAATCCTCTTTGTTTTCCATACTAAACATCTTTTCATAACTTAAAAAAAAATCAGTTAATGAAAATTGATGACCTGAAAGATCTGGCCTGAACTGAGAACTTAAAACGTAAAATTTGAGTCTCACAAGTCAGTCCTCACACTTAAACTGAATACATAACTTAGAATAATTTTTGTTAACATAAATAACTTGAAAGATCTGATATGAGCTAAGTTAATAACATAAAACTTAAACCCTACAAGTCAGTCTTCTAAACTTCTTTTCTTATAAGTAAACATCTTCATACAAGAACCACAAAGAACTTAACACGTTACAAGCTCAAGGCTTACACAAGTCTTGGATAATATTACTCTGATATCAAATCGTAAAATGTAGTTGTCTGGGAATCATTAAACCTTTGTACATTTAGAGGGCAAGCTCTAGGTTTATTCGAGTTTTGAATGATATTACCTCGTGACGAATGAAACGTGGTCATCTGGGAACCATTTTCACTGTTGTACGTTATGAGGTCAGGCTCAAGGCTTATTTTAGCTATGGATAATAGTCCTAACTCTTGTACGTCCTGAGGTTAGTCTTAGGACTTATTCGAGTTATGGATAATATTACTTCAAGATGAATGAATTTTTTTTTTCTTTATACTTCAAGAACCACTTCATCGTTAGTGCACCCTTATCATCAAGAACCTTGTGAACGTCAGAAAATTGTATATAAATGATATCATTGTATTACGTTTAGGATAAAACTTTTTACAAGTCCTAAATAATTCTTAAGGGTAATACAACTTAAACTGTTTTGCATTCCACAGCTTCCTAACCTTACTTCCATTAGGAGACTCTAACTTGTATACTTCAAGTCTGAAAATCTGAGTGACCTTATAAGGCCATTCCTAGTTAGCTCTAAGAACATCTTCTTCTGGTATTCTAGTATTTAGGGTAACCTGTCTTAAGACTGAGTCTCCAATTTGGAAGGTATGATGTCGAACGTTTTTGTTATAATACCAGGCCACTCTTTGCTAATATGTTCATGTCTTTATCATCACCTGATTTCTCTTCTCTTTAAGCAAATCTAGTTCTAAACTTATGTTTCGGTCATTTTCTACCTCATTTAGTTGCTGATTTGGAAATTGACAAGCTGACCTCGATTAGAATTACTACTTCACATTTAAAGGCTAGAAGGTAGGAAGTTTGCCTCGTGGCCACTTTTGGAGTTGTTCTATAAGCCCAAAGTACCTCTGGAAATTTATCAATCCAAACACCCTTATGTTTCTTGAGCTTCTTTTTGAGTGCTTTCTTAATCACCTTGTTTGCAACTTCCACTTACCCATTGTCCTTTGGATAGGTTGTGTCATAAATCTTAGGTCAATTAAGAAGTCTGAGTAGAAATTCCTTAAATTTGATTTTTCGAACTGCTTTCCATTATCTACGATCAGCACTTGAAGTATCTTAAACTGAAAACTAGAGTGATGCAAGTGATAGAATCATTCTATCTCCCTAAGCCTTATTCAACCTGTCTAAATAATAATACGATACATGAATGTAAAACACATTTTATAAATATACTTATGCAGCTCAAGGAGCAATATGCCTCTACTGATACTATATACAACACTAGTGTTTACATCACAGTATACAATGAATTAAATCTATAAGTGAATAAACATGCTCATAAATACAATATTCGATGTCAAACTAAACATCATATGACTTAATGAATGATATAATATTGTACATGACATAAGCCCAATAACTCTAATGACTGCGATGTAGACCTTCTCCTTGGCTCGTGTATTCATGATGCTAAAATGGTTTGCTATACATAGGTTCCTACAAAATTGAAGATTATGGGGAGGGGGGTAAATTTAAAAAAACTCAGTGAGTGAATGCTAATATAATAAAATATATAATCAAAAAAAATTAAATTTTTTTTTAAATGAACTAAACTCGAAATATACATAATCAGAGTCATACTCAAAATTATCTGTAATTAAATCACTGTGAAACTGTAAAGTCATGAGACTAAAATTAACACCACATACAATACTTCTCGCTGTGACAAAATTAACTTTAACTCCATCCCTATCTTCACAGAATTTTTCTGGTATTTATGGGAGAAACGTATCACCGTCCCCCTAAATACATCTCTACACATCTCTAGTATCTAGGGGCGTTATATATTATCATCCCCCTAAATATATCTCTGTACAATTCTAGTATCTAGGGGCATTACGTATCATTGTCCCCCTAGATATATCTCTGTAATCTCTTGTGTTTTAGGGCGTTATGTATAGCAGTCCCTCAAGAATATGACATTTGAGACAAAAGAATCCAGGCGTTACGTATAGCTGTCCTCTTGGTTCTAAGTCAATAATTACACATGTGCACATGGTCTTTAATGATAAAATAACTTAAGCATACTTAGGTCATATCAGACAACAATACTATAAACTTTACTTTAAGTTCCCGAAATAAATGAATCGTATATACCATAATTAACTTTCAATCTCAATATTTCTTTCATACATCTCATAACCTAAAATCACCATCTATAATGTCATAATATTTCGACATTTTCGAAAACAGCTTTCAAATCCATAACACTTATAAAGTTTAAATTATCATAACTAGGTCAAGCTAAAAAATTCAATTCAGCCCTTACCACACATATTTAAACATCTGCTTTACGTTACCATTTTATTTTCACATCTAAATTTAACGAAACAAATCATTTATATCCAATCACCTGCAATATCAATATCCATTCTCACATACCATAACCCCAAGTCACAACTCATAACGCATAACAACTTAAGGCATTCATGACACCTTCGAAAACATTTTCAAAACTATAAAAGTCATAAATTTTCATAAAGTCACCACTAAAACAATTTAGAAGTTTTAATTGAATTTTCAAGCACACATAATTTGGACATTAAATCCAAATAGTTTTCAAGGATATATATTATAAATATATATAAATATATCACCAATGTATACAAATCTAAAATATATATATATATATTCATCATAACCATTTATACATATCATAAAGTATATGTATTATAACAATGTATCATAATATA